>APFE030070583.1:0-45604 GCA_000404065.3 Pinus taeda | reverse complement strand
CAAATATCACCCTTGGTATTTGTGATGCTTGATTTATGGCCTAAGGCAACCCATCCTTCCAGATTTGGTCCAAATATTTTAAAAATAGTGTTTTACTTCCTATAAACAACTTTTCCCTGTTATAAAAGCGTGTACACACAGGCTAGTCTATACCAAACCCGCATATATGTGTTAAAACACTTTTAAAAAATTAAATTTCCTTAATTATGGGTGGCGATCATGGGTTTTACTTGTTGATTACCTCCTAGTGCCCATGGCCCAACTGTTTCCCAACTAAAAAGCTAATTTGGGAGAAGTATAAAAAGACTTCCATGGGAAGGCCTTAAGGATGAGAGAAGTGATATAATTACTATACTGAGATTATCCCCTGATCAAGTCTGAAGTATCCCTGTGCTTCAAGCACTTCCCCAAGTTCAGGAAACCCTTGTTTCCTTGAGTGTTGATATTCTCCCACTTGCTTGAGATATCATGGTATTGGTTGTGGAAGGAGGTTGTTGAAGACTGAGACTAGACGAACCTGGAGGATGGTTCCACTTGGAGACAGAAGAGGAAGGCTTAGGTGAACTCTTTCCATGTGTATTATAGTTTTCTACAATAAAAAGAAACGTTGTCTTGTTCCTGAGATCTACTTTGTTTGTGTATCAGATGTTATTGTTATGGTTTATATATGAATGACTATTTTGATGTATAACTAACCATTTACTTATATGATATAAAGTTGATTTCACTAAAATGCTTTATCTATATGTTGTTATGTGTATTCAAATTGGTTGATGTGCAGATTCGAAGATCATCAAGAGTTGCAGAGGATTTGAACCTTGGCTAGAACAACGTAAACAAAGGACATCCGGGTATGTTCATCCTTGCATAGTTAGTTTATTTGAGCATGTTGCCTGAGTTGTATGTGTGTTTCTTGCTATAGATTACTCTTGCTCTGTTGGGGTTCTGACCCAAAGCCCTAGGGAACTTATTTCCTTAACAAAATTGGTGACTCCGCTGGGGATAACAATCTTGTTATTCCTAATTTGGGTTATTCAGTGTCAATCAGGGCTCAATTCTTAGTTTTCTTGCTATGACAATATTTCTTGCTCCTGTAGGAACTCAGACTTCAAGTCTGATCTTTTTATCAGGCCTCATTTTTTATTTTTCTTGTAAAACATCATATACACACCTTTGTTTATTTACAGAAGCGTACACATGCTTGTTTATGTGAATTGAAACCACGTATACGCGAGTTTCTTTTGGCAGAAGCACATGTACACGCACCTGTGTAGGGACACAATCGCGTATACAATTTTTTTCATGCTTTTTTCAAATCTTCCAGTGCAAAAAGATTTGTTTCTTGGTATGTGTGGTTTCTGAATGGTCAGTTTCTGTCTTCAGAATTTAATTATTCAGTGAGCTTACTATTTTGAATTCTCTCCTGCTTTGAAAAGTTTTGGCCTCAGTTTGCGTTAGAGTTAGTTTTATGATTTGTGTTTGAACACACGAGGCTTCTTATAGAGGTTCTTGATTGTTCTGGTCTTCTGGAACAGAAGATGTTTGCAATCTTTTTGTCAAACTTCATTATTGGTCTACTTGCTTTGCTTCCCATCATTTTTGTGGCCATACACCTTTTCTTACTTTTCAAAAATTTCTTGTTGATGAATTTGAAAGTGTGTCTTTCCCGATTTCTTGATCAGTTTCTCAAAGCTCTTTTTGCTGCTTTTGGATCAGTTAGTGTAAGTTGAAACACCTTTTTTGTTCAAGTTTTCATTCATGTTGAATTGGTAACTCACAAAGTTTCCTTGTGCTTTGCTTTCAGTATTTGAGTCTTTGGTGGCATTTTGAGTGCTTTTGAAAAGTTATTTTAATTGCTTCTTCAAAAAGAAAGTTCTTCAAAAACATTGTTTTTGACTTCTTTTGCCAAATTTTATTTTTGTTTCTTTAGTTTTGTGAAAGTGAATTGTGATTTTTCGAGATTTGCCTTGCTTATTTGGAGGAAAAATTGTATTTAAAACTTGCGTTCTCTTCAAACATTTAAGTTGGCTTATTAAAAAGTTTTAAACAATTGCTTTCATCTCTTTTAGAGTAATCTAGAATTTTGCATTATCATGTACACCTTGCATTAGGGTAGTTTTGAATTATTAAAGCATCAATAGTCTTTTTAGTTTTTGTGAGTGCGAAGTCTGCTATAAGTAAAGAAAAGAAAAAATCTTTTGCTTTATAGAAGTTTCTTAGAACCCAAGTAGAAGTTGTTTTTCATCGAAGAACAAACAAGTGCATTGCATATAAGTTAGTTTTTCATTAATTTCTTTTGTGTCATCAAAACACCATAGTTTTCATTTCCATATTGTCCCTTTGGCTTAAAAGAACAGCCACTTAAAATCAAGCGCTTAATAAAATAAACTAGAACTTTTTGTATTGTCAATCTGTATACACCAACAAGTTTTAGGTTTATTTAGGGCCTTGGATTAGGCGACAGGAGAGTAAACTCTCCAAGGCCACTCTAAATTGTAAAACATAGAAGTATGATTAAAGATTGAAATCCAATAGCATTAGGGAGATCGGGAAAGCTCTGTGACTAGGAGTTAAGCATGAGGGTTTGTGAAGATAAGGATGAGAGATACCCCCTCTCTTACTTGTAGGATATTACCTGACGACTATTTCACCTGGCTTCTGATACGAGTTGGTATATTTAGTTGCCTATCCTAGGGATCTACCCAGGTGCCTGCAGAGGGGAATCCCCTGGCACCTAAGGTTGACGTTGCATCACGTTCAATGGTACTTCTGGAGGGCACCCTTGCGAAGCTTGGGGGCTTGCACCGACAAAGGCTGTTGTCTGGAGGTCAGTGTAACTACCTCTGATACCTTTTCTAGTATACCTGGGCTGTAATTACCCCAGTCTATTTTCGGAAGGCCCTTATTGTTAACTTTCTTGTATTTTGGTGTCTGGTCCTAATCACCAGGAGCAGAAATACTTTGAAGTTGTTTGATTGTTGAATTCTTTAGGGACATTTTTAGTGTGTGTTCTATGCTCCTAGCCAACCTAGCTTTCAATTTTCTTGAGTCTTTAAGTATATCTTATAAAAATAATTCAAAGTGGTTGACTGACAACCTCGGCGGTCCTGTAGACTTCATGGGCTTTCACCTGCGAGTCCAGATCCTTCTCCTAGAAGGCGTAGGAGCAATTCTGCCAGTGGCTTTTAACCAATGGACGCAAGTGCATTGGAGATTGATCCTCCGCTTGTGGGCATTAGTTCGCAAGATAGACTTGGTACTACTACAGAGCTAGAGAGGAACACACCAGTTATTTCTTGAGTGTTTTTCCAGTCGGAAGATAGTATTGAGGTAGAAGAGCTTTCAGAGTCAATTGCGGCTCTGAATTCTCCTCTCCCTTCTGATCATCCTAATGTATTGTTATACGTTGGAACTACGACTCACAGGCCTTCAAGCCCAAGTCCACACACATCTATTCCTTCGATGACCACTGCTGGAAGCATGGCATCCACCATGAGTGCTACAAGTATGCAGACTCCCATGTCAGTGCAAGGGGGAGGAACTATTTCCATCCCCCCTACATCCTTATTTGGGTCTACTACCAGCACATCCTTATTTGGGTCTACTTTTATTCCATCGATGAGTGGAAGTTCTCAAGCCAATGCATCTAGTTTTGGATTCTTCCCTTTTGGAATTCCCTCTCAAGGTATTCCTTCAATTCCATTAAATGAACCATTAACCGCCTCCATGTCCATGATGAGTGGATTAGCTTCTTTTCAGGGTTTCCCATTTGGAAGTGGTCATATACCACATTCCAATCCGACCGTAGGGTCTATGAATTTTCCTTTCACAGGTCAAGGTCGTAATCCTTTTCAGAGTTGGACAAACCCTGCGGTTAGAGGGATAGGAATTAGGAATTAGTTTTTCGGCCAGCAAGGGAATGTGGCATATTTGTAAGTTAATTAATTTGAAAGCCTTCCATCCTTAGCTAATGCTTGGAACTCTACCGGGGGCTACCAACTCCTTACCATAATTCGTTAGGGGGAGACTTTGCCGGTTACAGAGGTTTTCCCACTGGAGTTGGTCAAACTCTGAGTTTTGCTGGACCACAAGGGTCACCTTTTGGTTTAGTAGGTTCTACCAGCTATTTTGGGCAACCTAGTGCCTTTCAAAATCTAGGTCATTATTTTCATACTTTTGGGAACCCTGCCCAATCTGAGTGGAATCTCCAAGATCCTCCACGACTTCCTTTTATGGCCATGCTTAAGCTGCTAGACTTGACTAAGTTGACGATGATCCAATCAGATACAATTCGGCTTGGCCTTTGGTCCCAAACAAACTTTCGTCCGATATTCCAAAATTCGAAGGGAAGAGTGGTGAAGACCCAGGCGACCATGTAACCACATTCCATTTATGGTGCTCATCTAACTCCTTGATTGATGAGTTGATCAGGTTGAGATTATTTTAGTGCACCTTAACTGGGAATGCAGTTAAGTCGTATATAGAGTTGTCAGGCCACACCTTTACTTCTTTCACCGATTTGGCTAATATTTTCTTAAACCATTTTCAGTTGCATGTCCATTACAAAGCCGGAACTGAACTTCTGGCCAATTTTCATCAAGACACGGCTACTCACATTTCAAATCATATCTAGGAATGCATACAGAGAAGGAGGCTCATTAAAGTCGAAAGTCCACCTAAATTCCGTCTCGAATGGTTTTTAAAATCATTACAACCCGAGATCTCCAAGGATGTTTCTATGTCTAGCATTTATTTGGAAGAGCAAGCTATCTTTCACACCCAACAGTTAGAACTGATATATTCTCAGTATGGGACTCTTCAGAAAATATTGCCTGATGCTCCTATATCCACGGTTGATATAGCCAAACCGAAGCCAAGCCCTCATGTTAATGGTATTGTTGGATCGATTGATGAAAATGCGGTGAACCTTTTGAACCAATTTTAGCAGTTGTCTTTACAAACTGCTTCTTCCAATCAGGCTGCACCGTCTACTCCTTTGCCTTCCCAACCTTCTTCCGTAAACACCATTTAGGCTTCTAACCCCAAAGGAAATCAAAATTCTGATGGGAAGAAGAAGGGACGCGGTAAAAAGAAGAATCATGATGGGAAGGGTAATACGAACAAGCCCAGCAATGGTGTTGGTGAGGGTGAAAAAGAGTCTGAGAAGAAAGTTAAATTTCCATGCAAGTTATGCAATGGAGATCATTTGACTCATCTCTGCCTGAAAATTCAATATGCTCAACGCTTGTTAGTATAGCAAGGGTCTTCTAGCTCCCAAGCTGTCTTAACTAACCCTTTCCCCCAAGGGCAACAACTACTTGCTAGCATGAACTCAAATCCTGGTACCTCTGCAGTGGGCAACGAGGAGGGGAACAATTCGTCAAATGTTTTCATGATGAGTTCTAATATCAATGTGGCTACACAGTCATGGGATTATGGTGAAGTAGAAATATCAAAGGATAAATCTATTCCCAGAACTACGGATCAACTTCATATTGAGTGGCCCTCTGTCGAGTCTATACCTTGGATACTGAAAGGTTCCACCAAGTGCACGACTATCAACCCTAATGCTAGGGCAGCCCATAACTACTCCATTGTAGAAGATCTGGCTCAAAGTCCTTGCACTATGTCTGTTTTAGAGGTGCTCCAGTCCTGTCCTGCTCAACGAAGTGCTTTCCTTTCAGCGACCGAGGAAGTTGATCAAAACAATTCTTTAGTGCTCACTTTTGATATGCTCAATGTCAAAAAGAGACTTCCTCATCATATGGCTTTTCAAATAAATTCTACTTACCAGAAAAGTAATATTTTTCGAACAGTTATAGATGAGGGAGCTTCCACATGCGTAATGTCTATGTCATGTTGGAATGCCATTGGATCACCTTTGACTGTTCCTTCACCCACTCTCTTGACAGCATTTGACGGACATTATCATAGGCCACACGAGATTATCCCGGCCTTTCCTATTTGTGTTGGAGGAAAGGTAGTTAATATCGAAGTAGAAATCATTGATGCCAACCTCTATTACAACCTCCTCTTAGGAAGAAATTGGATTTATGAAATGGATGCCATAGTTTGGACTCTTTTTCGCATCCTTTGTTTTCCTCATGAGGGGAGAATTGTTGAAGTTGATCAATTGGATTATTCTCTAGTTGACCCTCGTGCAACTTCAGATTCTATTGTTCCATTGGTGGATAAACCCCGTCAACCTATCGAGAATATAGGAGTGGGGATGTATTCTTCATTGATGGATACATTTGATCTTCCCACTCCTATAGCTAGAATCAATGCCATTTCGTCCTCCAAAGAGTCTTCACGGGAAGAGCTCTTGCAGACTCATTATTTTTCAGACCCTTGGACCTTGCCTTCGCCTACAACCAAATTAGATGAAGGAAAAGTTGGTGGAATGAAATTCCCTATGTCTGTAACAGAGCTTAGATATCAGTCTATCGTTAACTCTGTAGACGACCATCCTGCTCTTTCTTAAGAGGAAGAGTTAGACAGTGATGTGGCCCCATATTGGACCCTTGACTCTACTTCTGCTATGGATTACTTGGATACAATTTTACCATCTGAGGAAGAAATCTTAGAAGCAATGATGGGTGTAGATCGACCTTGGGAAGATTTACATCATCGTTCATATTTTCTTCCCCCATTACAGGAAGTCAAATCCAGGTTCTCCAATCCGCTTACTAGTGATGTTTGTACAGTATCAAACCCTTTGGCTCCAAAACACATATGTGCCGAAGGTAATATGTCAGTCATTTCAAGAACCGTACCAATAAACATCTCTAGGAACCCTAATGTGATAGAAAATGTCTTCATCGAAGCCGAGTGTTCCCCTGAAGAGGTTCAAATTTACACCGACCTATTTAAAGAATTTTTGGATTAATTTTCTTGGTCTTATGAAGAAATGCCTGGTAATGATCAATCCATCATTCAACATGAGATTAAGACGTATGAAAACACTAAGCCGATTCGTCAGAAGCTTCGACTGGTTAATCGTGGGAAAGTAGCAACTATTAAAGCTGAAGTAGAAAAGTTGTTGAAGGGGGGTTTCATATACCTCGTTCCTCTAACAGATTGGGTTTCTAATCCTGTCCTAGTTGATAAAAAACAAGGAATGATCCGTGTATGCATTGACTTTAGGGATTTGAACAAAGCTTGTCCAAAAGATAATTACCCCACACCGTTTATTAATCAAATAGTTGATGAATGTGCGGGTAATGAGATTTTCTCCTTTATGGATGGATTTGATGGTTATAATCAAATATTTATTTGTCTAGAAGACCAGCATAAGATAGCTTTCATTTGTCCCTGGGGTACCTTTGCGTACAAAAAGATGCCTTTTGGTCTTAAAAATGTTGGAGCCACATTTCAGCGGGCCATGTCTTACACTTTCCATGACATCAAGCATGTCATCGAAACATACTTGGATGATTTAGCTACTCGTTCTCGAAAGAGAATCGATCATCCTAGTCGCCTTTGGTTAGTTTTTGAGAGGTGTCGATTTTACAAGATCCGGTTGAATCCAAATAAGTGTGTTTTCGCGGTTACATCTGGTCAATTGTTAGGGTTCATTGTATCAAATGAAGGGATTAAGTTGATCCCTTCAAGGTTGAGGCAATAATTTAGTTGCCTCCCCCATCTTCCATCCAACAGCTTCAAAGTCTTCAGGGGAAGGCAAATTTCTTGAGACGTTTTATAGCAAACTATGCTGAGATAACTAAAGGATTTATGCATTTACTGAGGAAAGAAGTTCCATTTTTATGGGATGACTTTGTGCAACAATATTTTGATGCCTTGAAGCAGGCGTTAATCTCTTCCCCACTTTTGAGTCCACTGGATTATGGTATAGATTTCTTTTTATATCTTGCAGCCGCAGAATCGACCATAGGTATGGTTCTGGTTCAAGAAGATGATGCTCTCATGTAGCATGCAATTTACTACTTGAGTCAAGGCTTGGTAGGTCCTGAACTACACTATTCTTCGGTTGAGAAATTAGCCTTAGCAGCTATCCATGATGTCCATGTTGTCCAGCAGCTTCGCCATTATATTCTGTTACGCAAAACATTTGTCTTAGTGGTGGTCAATCCTTTCCAATTTGTCCTCATTAGGCAAGTGATTGGGGGAAAATACAATTGATGGATTGTTATTCTACAAGAATTCGATCTCAAGTTCTTGTCAACCAAGTCTAAGAAATCATTGGTTTTTGCAGAATTAATTTCCGAGCTGCCTTGTGGAGAAGACACTGTTTATGAGGAAAGTTTCCCATACGAACATCTATCCCTCATCTCTTCACAACATCCCTGGTATGGAGATATCATAATCTATCTCTAGACTTTGAAGTTTTTTAGGGTCCAACCCTAACCCCCTTATTTATGTAATAGGATTGAGTCATAGTTGTAGAGTTAATAAAGCCCATATTAATAATTGTAAGTGGTTAACCCACATTTAATGAAGGGACCATAGTTAGTTGTAAATGGGCTATGGTATTAGATAGATGGTAATAATAAGCACCATGGTATTGCCCCATGATATTGCTTGTATGAATCCTATATAAAGGATAGAGACTCCCCTCGAGTAGCATCGTGTCTTATTTTGTAATTGAGATCAACTCTATTGGAGGTTACCCCCTCGAAGAGGCAAGTGAACATTACTTTCTAAATAATAAAATACTTCTTGTTATTTCTCATTGTTCTATGTTCTAGGTATATTTCTTCACATATTTGGTATTTTGGTATCATCTTGCAGGTTAAGAGCAAAAAAAGTGGTATCAGAGTGCTTTCCAAGGCCGGTGGGATCTCCAATTTTTAGCAAAAAAAAAATCTGGCTAGAGACGTGTTATGGCGTCTTTAAACCACAGGATCTGTCATTGAGCGCATAAACCTACGGATTTGGGGAGGCATGCATGTAGGAAATACAAGAGGTGGTCACGCTTGTTGGACTCCCTTGTAACCCCTTTGAGTAGTAGTGCACTAGACAGAACCGTGCACGGACTGTCTTCCAAGTACCCTCTGGGTATATCAAAAGCCCCCTAGCTCCCTTGAAACCTCGCCATAGATAAACCATTGGCCATCTTGATGCTACAATACACCGAGAACAAAACTCGGAGATATTACTCATGCGTATGATAAGGTAGTTGGGTTGTATGGCTAAGGGTAATGTTGATCCTCCTTGGTTAGTGCCCTGAAACATTGGGCCGAGTACTACTGTCAGACCCTTATGTATATTGTGATCTGTAGCACCTGGCACTCCTAGAGACCATAGTTCCCTGATCTATCTTTGGATTATGCATAATCTTTGCCAGATCAGATCTCACAAGTGGGGTTTTGATGCCGCAACAGTAATCAATTCTGTCATTCAGATCTATCAGATCAGCCATTCAGATCTATCAAATCCATCAGATCTGCAGCAGCAATGAGTTCCACCATTCAAATCTCTCAAATTAGTCATTTAGATATCTCAGATCCATAAAATCCGTAGCAGCAATCAATTCCACCGTTCAAATCTCTCAGAACAGCCATTCAGATCCATTAGATCCGCCATCTAGATTTGAGTAGTTGTGTGGGTTCCTATACCTGGGCGTGATTTTCGTAGGACTTTTGGCAGCATTGACATTTTTTGGATTCAGCTACTGTAGTATTCCTAATCAAGGAGTAAAACTCTGTTCGGAGTAAAAAAACGAGTCTAAGACCCCCCGGGGCGCTAATTAGTGACTTAGCCCATCAGAATCAGGACGACAAGCTAAGCAAGGTGGTACCATTCAATTATTAGTGCCAAAAAATTCAGGCATTCTAAAATTTCAATTACATCGGATCGGTGCATGGTACAAACTAGAGCTCAAGCTATGGTGAATGAGAGGATCGACAAACTTGAATCAACATTGAACGAGGTCATGTTGCAGTTGCAGAACTTAAATGCAACACTCTCTAAGGGCAAGGTGTAGGCACACATGGAGGCATATATTGGCAATGAAAACATTGAAGGCGAGTCTAGCCAGTCTCTTCAACTCTTTGGCACCCACCAACAATCCCATCCGCGACCACCCAAGCTAGATATGTATAAATTTGATGGCTCTCACCTGGCTTCATGGATAGCACAAACGGAGCAATATTTCACACTAAATTACCTCCTGGATGATGTGACTCAGCTTAGTGTGGGTATCATGTACTTGGACAATGAAAGATGGCAATGGTGGCAATGGCATCAACGTTGCTATGGAAGGCCCTTGACATGGGAAACATTCAAAAAAGCTCTTATGGATCACTTTGACCATGAATCTAATTTTGTGGTTCATCTCACTAAGCTCTGACAGACAGGAACAATGAACGATTATATTTCCACCTTTTAAGCCTTAGTTTTCCGCACTAGAGGTCTACACGATGAGTTCTACGTGGAATGTTTTGTCAGTGGTCTCAAAGAAGCCATACAAGCCCACGTTCGACTGCACCACCCTATCTCATGGCTGCAGGCTTGCAGGATAGCTCGTGAAGTAGAACATGCGTTAGTGGCCCAGTCCAATCACCCAAATTTCATCGCCAAGGGTCACCCCCCACAGGCTCAAATCACTACCCAAACATTCAAGGTTCAAAAGGTGTCACCAGCAGAAGTGGTGGAAAGAAGAAAACAAGGATTATGTTACTACTGTGATGAGAAATACTCCCCTGGGCACAAATGCAAGGAACCCAAATTCTTTCAAATTGATGCTATTGATCACAGTTCATCAGAGGAAGCCCCACCACTTGAGGAAAACCAGAGGAGAAGAAGAGGACAACCAGCAGGACATGTACCTAAAGGAACTACTTATCTCGCTGCATGCTTTGGCGGGATTTCTTCCCCTCTCAAAATCAAAGGTTTTATAAGCATCGCCCAGAGGTAGTCTTGACTGATAGTGGAAGTACACATAATTTTATCCATCAAAGAGTCACGGAAGCAGTGCATTGTTTTGTCCGAGCAGTTTCTAACTTCTAGGTCCAAATTGCTGATGGGGGGACAATGAAATGTGAAGGCCAATGTGAAAATGTCAAACATCAAATGGGGGATTATTAGTTAAATACCCACATGTTTGCCATACACGTGGGAGGGTGCGATATTGTCCTTGGTGCTGAATGGCTGCGCACACTTGGCCCAATCACAATGGATTTCCAGGAGTTATATATGAGCTTTAAGCAAAACAACCACACACATACCCTCCATGGACTCTAGGTGGGAACTCCCTCTATCATCAGCTCACATCATATGGAAAAATTGTTAAAAATGGGCCACTAGGGAGTTATAGCTCCCATCTAGGCCTTCAAACTCAATTCTCTTCATATTCATCCTGAGATGCAACAGATCTTAAAAAACCATCTACCAATATTTGACAAGCCACATGAGCTTCCACCCTCGAGAGGGGAACATGATCATAGCATTACTTTGGTCCCACGGCCCCAACCACCAAACATCCACCCATATAGATATTCATTCGCCCAAAAGAATGAAATTGAAAAAATAATCAAGGAACTCTTGGAAGCAAGCGTCATTCATCCTAGCATTAGTCCTTATTCCTCGTCAATGGTCATGGTGTTGAAGAAAGATGTGGAATGGCATATGTGTCTAGACTTCAGGGACCTCAATAAGTTAATATTACAAGATAAACTGCCCATCCCGTCCTCAATCTGGATGAAGGTTTCTATGGATTTCATTACGGATCTTTCAAAGTCGGGAAACAATCCAGTCATCATGGTGGTTGTGGACAGACTTTCTAATTATGCTCATTTTTGCGCCCTACCCCACCCTTTTACACTGACTTTGGTCGCACAATCTTTCATGGATTAGATTTGCAAATTGCATGGCATGCCCACTTCCAATGTTTCTGATCATGACCCGATCTTGACCAGTAACTTTTGGCAGGAGCTCTTCCAGCTACAAGGTACCCAACTACAAATCAGTACTTCATATCATCCATAAACTAATGGTCAAACTGAAGTAGTCAACAAATGTCTGGGGACCTACCTTAGGTGTTTCACTTCAGAAAAGCAACATATCTAGGTACAGTGGTTACCTCTAGCCGAATGGTGGTATAACACCAACTATCATGTCACCACCAAAATGACTCCATATGAAGTAGTTTATGGTCAACTCCATCCTTCCCCTGCTTCTTATATCAAGGGATGCTTGAAGGTACAAGCAGTGGATCAACTCCTACAAAACCACACAACGATGTTGGCCCCAACTTCGAGAGATTCTTCATCAAGCCCAAAACTAAATGAAGCAACACGCAGATCAACATCACTCAGAACACCAATTTCAAGGAGGGGATTAGGTATTTTTGAGGCTACAACCATATAAGGAAATGTCACTCAAAGAAAAGGGTTGTCAGAAATTATCTCCAAAATTCTACGGACTGTATCAAGTACTTCAGCACATTGGAGAAGTCTCCTACAAGCTAGCTTTTCCACCCACTACAAAAATCCATCCAGTCTTCCATGTCTCATGCCTCAAGAAAGTGATTGGGAACCATTGCAGAATTCAAACCAATCTACCTGAATTGGATGAAGAAGGATCAATTTGGCTCCAACCTGAACAGGTTCTTGACACACGAGAACGACACATGCATGGTCGCATAATCAAAGAAGTCCTCGTCAAG
Organism: Pinus taeda; assembly: GCA_000404065.3. Classification (NCBI taxonomy): domain Eukaryota; kingdom Viridiplantae; phylum Streptophyta; class Pinopsida; order Pinales; family Pinaceae; genus Pinus; species Pinus taeda. The sequence goes on along the minus strand of APFE030070583.1, from coordinate 32,976 downwards.
TGGAAAGAAACCTCTCCAGAAGATGCAACCTGGGAACCAACTACTATCCTTCAGCAGTTTCTGCAACTTCAACTTTGAGGACAAGACTATTCTTATGGGGGAGGGCACATTAGGGTCCAACCCTAACCCCCTTATTTATGTAATAGGATCGAGTCATAGTTGTAGAGTCAATAAATCCCATATTAATAATTGTAAGTGGTTAACCCGCATTTAATGAAGGGACCACAATTAGTTGTAAATGGGCCATGGTATTAGATAGATGGTATTAAAAAGAACCATGGTATTTCCCCATGGTATTGCATGTATGAATCCTATATAAAGGATAGAGACTCCTCTTGAGGAGCGTTGTGTCTTATTTTGTAATTGAGCTCAGCTCTATTGGAGGTTGCCCCCTAAAAGAGGCAAGTGAACATTGCTTTTTGAATAATAAAATACTTTTCGTTATTTCTCATTGTTCTATGTTCTGGGTATATTTCTTCGCATATTTGGTATTCTAGTATCGTCTTGTAGGTTAAGAGCATAACAAAGTTCCCTCCTGCTTCCTCCAAGGATGAACGTCAAAAATTACATCACCTGGCTAAGAACTATGTCATCATTGGTGATACATTATATCGCTGAGGGGTTGACTCAATCCTTAGGAATTGCTTAACCTTAGAGGAAGCATAGTCTGTGTTTAATGATTGCCACAATGGAGCTTGTGGTGGTCATATTTCAGGGCTTGCTACAGCCCAGGAAATCTTGCATGCAGACTACTTTTGGCCTTCGATTTTCAAAGATTGTATTGAAGTGGTCTAATGTTGCCACCCTTATCAAGTCTATATTCATAAGATGCGTGCACATCTAGCTCCTCTTTTCCCTGTTATCACTGGTGGTCCTTTTATAAAGTGGGGTATTGACTTTACTACTTGTAATCTGCCTTCAGCGGTGAATCACAAGTACATTATAGTGGTCGTAGACTACTTTACGAAGCGGGTTGAGGCCATGCCTACTTATAAAAACAATAGTGAGACAATGGCATTGTTCCTCTTCAATCAAATTATTTCATGTTTTGGTATCCCGAGAGAGATTGTCACTGATCATGGCAGTCACTTCCAGAACCAACTGATGTCTGAATTGGCTCTTAAATTGGGCTTCTGGCAGGAGCATTTGTCTTTGTATTATCCCTAGGCCAATGGGCAAGTCGAAGCCATGAATAATTCCCTCAAGATGATCCTGCATAGTACAATTAAAAAAAATCACTCCAATTGGCATCTCATATTGTATATGACTCTCTAGGCATACCAAACCTCGGTAAAGACTACCATCGGTTTTACACCTTTTTAGTTAGTTTACGGGCTAGAATCTATTTTTCATGTTGAGTGTGAAATTCCATCCCTTAGGCTAGTTGTTAAGCTCCTTCCAGAGACCTCTAGTCTCGAAGATCACCTCCTTCATTTGGAACATCTCGATGAGCAGCGTCGAGATGCCACCGTAATCAATGAGGCTCATAAGAAAAGGGTTAAAACTCAGTATGATAAAGTTGTCTGTCCTCAAGTCTTTTCTGAAGGTGACCTTATCTTAGTCTATGACCAAGATAAAGATGCCTTAGGGGCAGGAAAATTCAAGCCTATGTGGTATGGTCCCTTTATAGTGAAATGAGTTTTAGGAAAAGGGGCTTATGAATTAGTCAATTTTGAAGGGAACAAGTTGGCGGAGCCCCAAAATGGGCTCTACCTCAAGAAGTACTTTTCTTAGGTTACGGCCGAGCAATGGCTCTGTATATTTTGTATTTGTATACATATTATATCGAGAGTTTTTTGTGATATTTGACACTTTTTGATTCTGCTTGGCAGGTGTTGATGGATGACTTGGTCTATTTCAAATTCACTTATGGTGCTAGTCGGCAAGCACTCGAGAATCTTGCTTCCACAACTTGGGTGATTTATATTATCCATCTGGTCAGTTGATGAATGTCAAGGGATATCTATCGGTTGCGTAAAATAAAATTTCCAAAGATACTAACTACCGTCATTAATTACTATCCAAAGCTATTTCTTATGAATTGATTTGTTGGTAAGTGTATCTTGGACTCCACAACATGGTAGTTTCACAATTAATGAACAATTTATCGGTTCGGGATCCTTATTTATATCACCAATTTTTTAGAGGAGGATGTTGCAAAACGATCATTTGTTTTATTACTTATTTTAACATTCCACAATCTGAAAATTCATTATGTTATCTATTATCGCTACTCAAGCAATTAGATTGGTATATCATGTCGTCTCATCAAGATAAAAACGAACATAAAATTTTGGAACTATATATATTATAAAACTGCCTATGTGTACATAGATTGTTTCAAAAATAATATACAAAATTGGGAATAAATTCCCATAATCATGTCCAGTCTATCTATCGACCCGGCTCAGGATGAGCGACTAAGAAATTGCCCACTGCGTTGGCCTCACACTCAAGAATGCGAACCCAATCTCGTGGTACTCCTACCACGCAGCGCTGTATCTCCTCAAGTAGGTATTCTATGGCCACCATCGGTACCTGATGAGTCAACCTCACTAAGTTTCTTTGGACTGCATATAAGACCCTCTCTGTCTCAGCAACCACCTCTTCGACACCTCTTCCGTGACGCCTGTGCTGCAGAAATCCGTCTAGTCGTGCCAGAACCACATCTGGAACATGATCTTTATGTCAGTATTTTAATCCCATAAAAAAGATATTTAAGTTCATTTTCATATTTAAAAAACACAAAAAAAAAATCTTAAAATTGATAAAACTTAAAAAATGGTTACCTATCTCTCCCCATGCTGCACTTGGTGGCAGCACCAAGTCCGGATCTCCTCTGAAATCCATGCTAGCATAGGGATAGTCGTCCACAGCAATGATTTGTTGTTCCCACCAAGAGAAGAACTCATCATCGAAAGTAGTCCTCAGCACGTCCCCACCTCCAAGCCATTTCATCAAGTCGGCCCACCTACCCATCCGAGGATCTTAGGGGATACTAATAGAGACTGATGCTCTGGCACGCAGCCCAAGAACCTTCTCGAAGAAGAAGAAGCATAAAATGGTCCCATATCTGAAAATTTTTGGTCTGCCCTTTCTGAATGGAGGAGAACTGGCTCTTCATATTGGTAAGAAGAGGTGTACGCCAATTAAAAATAGTGGTGAGACACTCCATGGCCAAGCTCATGGATACTCGTGACGCTTGGTGCAATGAGGCTGATCTATTTATCCTGGCTATGGTGAACAGTAAGATCCTCAGGGACAAGCTCAACACATGTTTTATTGGAATCTGGCTTCCAATTTTTTCCAAATTCCTAAGACAATATATATGTACGTAGTCTTCCACTAAAAGACTACCTCGTGTCTTTCCAGTCGAATGTACAACTTCTCCTTTTCGGGAGAGACCAGCGATAAAGTAAATATCCTCTACCTCTATCCTCAAAGGCATTTGATCAATCATAAATGCATCATCTTCAACACTCCAATAGTGGATTAACATTTCAAGCAAATAGGTGTTGGCCTTCATATTGGGCATTTTGAAACATTTCAACAAGCCACAACCCCTCAATGTATCTAGGCCTACTGATCATTCATAACTTCATTATCAATGGTAGTATGCTCCATCTCTCTCCATGTGATTGTCATCTTGAGAGAAAATTGAGTTCCAGCCGTTAGACTTTTGTGTTGAAATCCCAAACCGCGTATACGTGGGTCCCTTTCACACACAGTCGCGTGTAGGGCCTTCGTATACATGGGTCTATAATATCCAACCCACGTATATGTCGTGTTCAAATTTTTAACATAAATTCCTACAGTCAAACCTTAATAAAAATTTATAAAAACAATCATAAAGTAATGCAAGCTTGAATTGGGGGTTACCTGATGATTTTGATCCAATTTGAACTATCCAATTCTTTGGCAGGAAAGTTTGCTCTTTTTTCGCCACAGCTTTTGCTCTCAACACAAACGGTACAAATGGTGAGTCAAAAGGTCATTTTATAGATTTGAAAATGTCAAATTTTTTCAAAACTTGATTTTTTTCATCTCATGAATCTTTTAACTTGTGAGCTTGGATTTTTGGGAATAGGTTGTTTTCTTAGGACATTTTGGATGCTTCTTTGGAAATTTCACATCGATTCCATGACTACTGACCCGTCATGGTGAGTATCGTTTACTCACTAGCATATAGTTTAGGGAAACCATTTTTTCCGTTGCATTTTTCATACTAGCCTCCATTTGTCGATACCCCTGCCATAGGGTTGATCCCATCGTGTTATAGTTAGTAAACCATGTTCACTCGTTGATTTTTAAATCATGACATGATGGTAGAGCCATCCTTTACATGGGCACCGTAGTTAGCGCCTCACTGACATTGGTTGCCCATGTTGTTTTATTGAGTAGGCTCGAGAGTCCTCTTTAGTCCTGCCACGATTTGTGCGTTGAAGAATCATTCATCTTTGTTTCTTCGCTTCGTTCTGGCCTTATACCCTAGAGGCTCCTTGGTGGTGAGTTGTACTACTGCATTGCATTTTGACCATTTGCACCTTTTGGCCTTGAACTGGCTTCACTTGGACTCATGTTTAAGCCACTTTTTGACCATGTCTTCTGCAAACTCAAACTTGCAATCCCTTAGCTTCTACAACTTGACACACCCTCAGTCTCATGGAAGGAACATCCCTTTGAGTGTCCTTGACCAGCTTCACCTCCCTACATTGAGCATAGGATCGTTCCTATCCCAGGAACTAGATCATGTGTTTCACTAATACTCGTTCTTTCCACTATACTATAGCATTCTTTTATTATTTTACTAGCTTAAAGAAAAGACAAAAAAATTACATATTCCAAAAAGAACGAGAATGGGACAAAATTTCCATATATTGTTGGAAGCTAGAGTTAGTTGTGTCGCCCTTGAAAAAAGCACTCAAAATAAAGTCTCTCCTCCATTTTGGGTGGGATTTAGTCTGACTTAGGTACGCCTTAACCTTGTTATTGAGTCAGTTCTCCTCCGATTGGTTATCTCTTCCAATCATATGGAGAGTTTGTTCCTGCCTCCTACATGACAAACTTATACAGAGTTATCATATGCTGCCACGTAGTCATCATTGAGTCGTGATTTTGTTTAAGGGAAGTAAGCCTGAGTCGGCCTCTCTATGGTGTCTCTTGACCTATTTTTTCAATCAGCCATCCCTGGTTTTCAGTGTCTTGTTTGTCATCACATCAATTATATTGGTCATTTGATCATGCTGGTTTGAGAAGGTCTCCATTGACTTCTTGTTGGTGGGTCTTCTCCTTATCGACGACAACATATTGCTCTGAGGGTAGGCCTAGAGCCACACCCTAGCCCTATTTTCATTATTGATAGGTCACCTTATGCTCAGCATCAATCACAATCATGGGTCTTTGACTAAGTGGTTTCCCTTGTGTTCGACATCAACTTTCATTACACACATTGGGATTTGTGCAGTGCCTTGGTCTCCATTTGACCCTATTGGTGGATTCCTCGCCTTTGTGTCAACTTTCATTATTGGTTGGCTCAGAGGGTTTCTAGAAACGTGCTTCGGTTAGGTTACTACGTCTTTTTTCTTCCAATTCCTTCCACATTATTGGCCTACGGGTTACACTCGCGCTAGATTGATGAAGGATGCCTTAATGCCTTCCTTCTAGCAGATATTTTCCTATCGACTATGACTCATTGCTTTGGGGCAAAGATCTAAAGTCGATTTGGCAGTACCTTAGGGTTTGCAATCATCAGTGGTAGATCCTTCGCTATTGACAGTGGGAAACCATCATTGTCCCCTGATTGATAGATTCTTCTAGGTGTTTGACCTCAGCTCATTTATTCGCACTTGTTAGATTGTATTGGGTACCTTGACTCTCATTATCATTATCGTTGAGTAGTCTCGTGTTTGTTAATGGTATACATCAATGATCGGTAATCAAATTATTTATCACATGGTCGACTTCAGATCATTGATTCCCATTGTGTAGAAATGTACCACGGCAGTCAGTGAATACCTCAGGTTGCATCAACATTCTTTGGTTCACTTGTCAGTTGCTCCTGTTGCTGCTAGTTGACACCATTCCATGTTATATGTTGCAATCCTTTAGAGTGACATTTTATATGTTGGCATCCGAGTTGCGATGTAGTATCATCTTATTCCATCATGTTCATTTGGTACTATTGGGATTAGTTTTTTGACATCAGTGATTAGCTTCATTGATCATCTTCTTGTATGTGATATTCAGACATGTACTTGTTCGATCACAATCAGATGATCCATTATGTACTTTCAGTTCTTTATACTTGTATACATAGTGGATCCGCTTGTACTTGATATGCGGACATGCTTTACCTTCTCTAAGAATGGGTATGACCACCTCAGACAACTATTTCTTTCTAATGCCCTGGAAGATTTCTCTCGGGATTCCTCTCCTAAATTAGTTTTAGATTTTTCCTTAGAGTCACCATCTATGCTTACACTGTGAGTGGGCTCCCTTATTGGTTCAGTTAACAATTAGTCCAATGGGACCTTTGTTAATCTCTCTTCTCTATAGCTATAAAATGCTTCAAGACCCTCTCGATCAAAAAGTATCTGTTCCATATGCTTCACTTCTCTGAAGGTATTCTTCTATCATCAAATGGGTCCTTCTCATTGCTGAATATTTTTATTTTGACCATGGTGGTAAAATCCTTGACAATACCGAATGGGTTGTATTATCTTCCGGGGAACTTAGGTAATTGTAGGGACAACATATTATCTACTTCCCTGAACGCCTGTCCAAGGTCATGTAATGCGAACACTCCATATGGCACATGAAATTGAGGCCAAATGGCCTTCTTTGACTCCTTCAATGTTTTACTCATCTCTCCTTCACTGCATGTCTCATAGGCTATCTTTGTAGCCATTAATTTATCTGGGACATAAAAAGAGATAACATGGGGAGAGGTGATGCTGCCCAATACTCTGATATATGTAAATGTCTCTTCCCCAAACCATCGAGCTACTGGGAGGATGTCTACTTCGGCTTCTTGAGAGAATCTGGGGGCATCTCGGTTATAAATTCATTTATGGATAGGAAGCATAACCCCGTGACAAATCCTGAGAAAATATGGTTCAAAATTGGATTCCCACATGTCTTTGTGATGGATGTGAATAGGAAGTAGATCTTGAATAGTTCACTTCCATCCCATAAGAGGGAACTTAGAACCAAAACAAATAGTCTCCATTACATAAGCACTCATGAAAAATGGAGGGTAAACCCTCGGAGCAATACTTATTTTCCTTCTATATTCTATAATTGCTTTAGCTAGATTATTACACAGGATTTGTGCCCAACCTATTATTGTTGCATTAATGACTGCATCTATTAAGGGCAACCATTCTGAGGAGAATTTGTTACTGTCGGGTTTTCCAAATAGTCTATGTAGCATAGCTATAGCAAAAGAGAAAGGGGAACAAACAAATGCAGTGGCGTACATACTGTTTTTGTCTTTCTTAATTATTTCATCATTATTTGACCAGTTCTTTGTGCAGTCCGCCGAGTCCTCATTTTCTTTGACAAATTTCTCAACAAATTGCCTATTGTAAGTAACATGTGGCTCTGTAGATGGTACATAAGCCTTAGGTTATCTGAAGTGAAAGATCCTAACACTTCCTAGACTTCGGTTTTGAATTCTTTGTCGGATATATCAATCTCGTTAATGATCCACTTAACCATGTTGGTATAGGGTATAATTTTTGGTCGTGCGGCTATTCGATGTAGAAATGAGCATGCAAGCTCGCTATGGAAGCATCAGAGGAATCACGCCCATCAAATGTAATCGTTGTCTTAAGAATCCTTCGTTGTTCTTCCCCCAGTAATTGATACATAGCCTCCCATGTAGACATCCCTGCTTCCTTATTACATGTAGTATCCATGAACAGAGGAGTCATTTCTGACTTGTCAGAGGCAAATTCTTTCCCTTTCTTCACCATTGCTTTTGGCATCCTGTTATGTGGATTTTTCCTGAAAGTTTCAAGAGGAACAACTTATCGGATAAAAATGATAATGAATGTAGGAATGAATCAATGAAGAAAACCAGTAAAGGTGATAAAGGTGTTTTATGTGAAATCATGTAGAAGATATGAAATCATGCTAAATGGCCTTTCACACACAAATGCAGTTACTTCTTCATAAATGCCCACTAATGATCTGTTACCCTTTAACTTGAATGTCCATAAATATTCACATTGTAAATCGGGAAACAATATCCTAGGGTGGCGAGCCTTCAAGCTGTGATAATAGAAATTTGGTGATTTGCGAAGCAATATTGCAGATCACTATATCGCATAATTTGTTTTTTGTTTAACTTACCACCTTCTAAGTTTATGCGAGATGTGAGAAACAAACGTCATTACTTATCAAGCTTCTTTTTAACGAATAATGGACATCTGCATGTGTTGGTGGAAAGATTAAGAGTGGGGTCCAAGACATGATCGCATTTTGCAATATCGATTTATGATAGGTTGAGGCTCGTGTCGTGTGATTGAAATGTGATGTGAGAAGGCTATTATACCATCGCAATTTTGCAGATCGCAATTTCGCAGATCACAATCTCGCGAGGTAACTTGTCAAGAGTAGTATTTTATAAATAACGATGTTGCGATGCGAGACTTTAGCTTTCTAAAGAAGCTTTAAGGACTTTCTAACATTATGACCATTTTCGTGTATGGAGTTGCTTTTTTTATCGTTTCATCATAGATCATGGTGGGTCAGAAAGGTCTTTTTTGTGATGCATTTCATGCTAAATATGTAAAGGTAGCATTTTAATGCTTTTATAGGTTTTATTTAATATCTTGATTTATTCTAAAATTAGAAGAAATACCTACATGCTAGGATTGATTTTTGGGTATATCTATTTTTTGAAAGGGTCCCCATTTATTAAAGTAATATTTTACTACTAACGTTAATAAATGGGGGGTTGTTGACAAGCACAACAGAAGGCTCTGCTTCCTGCGCTTAGATAGGGAAAGAAAAGCTCTACAGTTGAGAGCACGTAAGCCTAGGAAGAGTGTGCAACTGAGTGCGCAAAGCCCTTGTGATGCAGGAAAGTGTTCCCTCTGCGGACAGAGGCAACCCCTCTAGCCCTAGAGTGGGTCTAGTCACAAACAAGGACAGATCAACAATAGCTTTCCTTAAACAGTCATAGTTGGAGGCATACCTCAACCGGCAGTCGATGGAGTTCTGTTGCGCTGCTCCATCTTTCGCTTCCTTCTCCTCAATGAGTGATCAACCTGAAAAAATGCAAAGGAAATACAACAAAGCACGTAACCGGAAAACAACAATGATCTATTTACTCACAAAGTCAAGAAGTCATGAGCTATCAAGTAAATTACATACAAGACATAGGAAAACATCATTTATTGTATTAATAATGAAATAAGAGCAAGCTTACAACCAAATTCTTGATGTCACAAGCCTTCTCAGAGGAATCCAGCCAGCATGTTCTTCAAGCATTCACTCTTTGAAGATGGATCTACCAACATACAATATCTCTCTCTCTCACTCATAAGTTTTACATGAAATGAAGGGCACTTCACAACCTTCCCCTAGCTATCAACACTCTCGCACTTATCACATTTACACCAGCTATCTATCAAAAGCACTAATAGCACTACTCAATCCAAGACTTTACCAACTAGCTGATCATAGCAAAGGTGAGTGTTTAAATAGGAGAAGGGGTCTCCATGAATGGTGGAAGAGAGAGCTTATCACCAAGGAAGGTAGCACAATTGATGGAACTACCACACCAGGGAAGGAAGAGCAACACAAACTATCCTAACAACCAGGTCTGGAGTCATCCAGAAGGCCGCCTGTTGGAACAAATTCGCCCAATCTGGATCATCGCGGGTACATAACTGAGCTTCAACACTGACATCGCTAGTGAGCAGTGTAACCAGTCAGATCATAGCTGAAGATAACAAGTAACCTCACGCTGGAGCATGTAATCGGACCATCGCAAGAATCAGATGTACTTCTGCACTGGCAGCATGGTTGGACTGTTTATGAACACCCTTTAGTGCGTATATTAAGTCCATAGTCGTGATGAGGCAAATAACTTAGGAAAAATGGGTCAATTGGCATCATAAGAGTGCATTTATTCAGCATGAGAATGTTTGACTTGGACACATGACACAGTAGATAGACTGGGAGTGAATACAGTGACAAATTACTATGTAACACCCCTACAGTTGTGTGCGCAGGGTAGTTTGAGCCTGTAACCTTGAATTGAAGATCAATAAAGATAGTTTTTCCAAAGAATTCTTGAGTATTCTATTTATCTCTATTAATGTTATATACTGCTAATAAATGACCTATTTATGAAATATTGATTGAATGTTACATGATTTTCTTGAATAAATCTTAATTATGTACGAAATGCATGTTTAAATATTGTCACGAAGACTCTAGTGATTTCTCTTATGTCTACTAATGACTTAAGCAAATCTGTGTGAACACTAATTTAGAACTGCTCTCTGATGCGCATAAGCAGGCAAATTGATTGTTAGAGGTACGCAAGGACTACTCATAGACCTTCACGAAGGTCTGAAGGTTGTTTTAACAGAGTTGTAGCAATGTGCCCTAAGAGTTTATCGATCTGCGCAAAGGCAGATCTGAGGTGTTGGAAGACATGACACTAGTCTCTAGATGCAGAAACTTGGTTCTTGCATCCCCCCATACTGCTTCAAGTGAGACTGTAACCGGTGCTATGCGGGTTGTTGCTGAAAGGGCCAGTAGTGTAGGGTTTTGTTGGTTGGCGCAACTAACTCTGAACCTGGATCAGGACCCCCTAAGCCAACAAATGGTTATGTTGCTGGGACAGGGATCTACTTGAAAGAGGTGTGATGTTGCATCATTCGAATCCGACCGAGAAAGATATTGAAAAGTGGTTGGATTGGAAGATTCACGAGTTCGCAGCGCAAGGAAATAGGAATCCACACCTATCAAAGGGAGAGTGGTTGAACAGATATCTGTATATGGTGATACACGAGATCTTCTTCTGCACTTTCCCCATTGAACTGTACGAGTGGTTAGCTAAATTGACAGACAGTCAAGGATGGTGGAAGCTCGATAGTCCTATATTGTGGACTCCAGATTTAGTGCAATGATTAGAATCTTCTGAAAATAATATTGCGTGGGTTGTTGATCATTGGCTCGATCGGGTTCTAGGAGGATTTCTTACAGAATTCATAGTTGATACCTCAATCAGCTATAGTGAATCAGAGTTGAGATTTTTCAAAGGATCATGAGGTAAGTATTTAAGATCATTGAATACTTGGATTAAAATGTTGTTATGTGAAAAACGGGTGATGCAATTACCTTTATGTTCAGATCTATGCGAAGCGGACAGTTCTTTAGAGATCATGAAGGATCAGGACCAGAGTATAGTCCATTGATTAGACCTCCTCCAAGTGACGACGAAGGGGCGGGACATATTACGCCATGAAGTGTTGTTCAACTAATCACTCGAGGTATTCCCCGAGAAAATCATCCTTCCACTCCACCTCCACCCGCACCTCCACTGCATATGCCTTCACCCACACCTCCACCACCACCATTCAACATGGTGAATGCAATGAAGATGCCAATTTTCAAAGGCATAGGAAGTGAATATGCATAGTAGTTCTTATTTGTTGTAAACACTATATGGACAATGCAAGAGATTACTGGTGACAATATAATGAAGGCACAGTTGGTTATCGCTTTGCAGGATCGTACACTAACCTGGTACATTAAGTATTGTTCTGATAATCCACCTGCAATGCTAGCAGAGACTAAGGAAACTTTTAATAAAGATTTTAGTAAGCCTAAGTTTGATTCACAGTCATTAATTGGATTTAAAGAAATCATGATGAGGGTCAATTAAACACCCTGGGAATTTGATCAGAGGTTGAAGTGTCAGATAAGAGAAGCTAACATGCATATCACAGATAGCCAACATCGTGAATGGTTTATAGCATTTCTCTTGCCCCACTTGAGAATTGCTCTGTAATAGAAGAAGATAGAAACACAGGCAGAAGCCTTGGAAATCGCAATGAGGCTGCATCTGTCACCTATTAAGGATACAAACCTGGGGGTATAATAGATCCACTCACAATTAACTAGATTACACCTAGAATTACAAAGTCTAAAGAAAGATAACGAGACTAAACCAGAAGTGTGCACAGAATTATGGTGTTTGAAGTGCAAGGGACAAGGGCACGATAAATACCATGGTCTAGTGTATAAGAATTATATTACAAGAGGGGTGCCAATTCCCGTGAAGCGAGAAGCCCCAATAGGGTCAAGCATGGGGGCTACGCAATGGTGTGCTATTTTTCAAGGTACTAGAAAACATGCAATGGATAATTTCCATTTACTTCAAAAGTTTGTCTAGACACCCCAATAGTTGTTATGTGACTTCTACAAATCTGTGGGCCATGATGAGTGCCACTGTCGAAGCTATGAGCTTGTGATAGAAACGACACCTACATATTGGATGAAAGAAGAAACTCGACCTCCAGATCAAGGTGTCGGATGAGCGCACGGAAGTTATCAGGGTTGACAATGGGGCTGAGGAGGAAGAGGACCTGGTAGAGGGCACGGTCAGATTATCTACTACAACTATGGAAAGCTAGGGCACTACGCGCGAGAATGCTAGAATCCTACACACCCATCTTGTCAATATTGCAAACAGTTTGACCATACTATAGAATAATTCCCGGTGCTAATAGCCAAAATGCAAGAGAAGAAAACATAACCTCATCAACCTATGCAGAATCTACAGATGATGAGGGATGAGCCCGCGAAGAATATCAAAGTGTTAAAATTGTGCTAAGAAGTGGGATGACAACTGGCACTGATAAGGGTAAACAACCTGAAGAAGAATGATGGGTCCACAAAGAACCAGAGAAAGAAGTCGACTTTGATCTAGATCACACTAAGGAAACGTTTATGGAAGCCAAGAAGAGCTTCGTTGAGGCTTGCACCTCAGGGACCCAAGAAAAAACATAAGAAATCAGTGTGCCTGCAGAGGTTGATCCCTCTGTACTCACTATGTTTTTGGAGACCTGCATAAAATTATTGCACGATAGAAAAGTTGTGGAAGGCATATAGGAATTAATAAATAAATGCACCAACAAATAGAAAGTCTTTGATGGACACAGGGGATCAGAAAAATTGGCAAACGTAAGGCATGGATAGGGTGCGAGATGAGGCTCACCGTGTAGATACGTGATTATGAGATGGACCAGGTAATTTTGGATCTAGGGTCTGATGCGAACGTATTACCGAAACAAATATGGGAAAGAATGGGCAGACCTACAATCCAGTGGTATTCTATTAAGCTTAGAATGGTGAACCAACATAAAATCATCCCCATGGGACGTTTATATGGAGTAAGAGTTGATATTGAAGGTGTGATCAGGGTAGCAGAGTTTGAACATATATAAACTATCGATGACAGTAATCCCCAACCCGCACTCTTGGGAATTTATTGGGTTATTGATATGAATGGAGTCATCAATTTGAAGAAGAGGACAATGTCATTTGAGAGGAAGTCACTTCGAATTATAGCGCCACTGGATCCTACAGATGGGGCGCACTCTACTGAACCAGTCCGTGATTATGACGAAAGTGATGATGAACTAGATCATATTTACAAGATAACAACGCGGGGTCAGGACTGGGTCAATTCAATGGGAGATGGACGGATTTCCTGGGACCAAGAGAGTTCCTGCACCTCTGATTCTGACAAAGAATTAGAGCACTGGAAGAAGCATTTGCACGAAGTGTCTACATTGCGATGAAATATGATGACGAAGTCATTGCGCTGTGTTTCGTTAGAGGTAAGGAAATTACCCTATCATGATGGTTTAACGGACGTAGATCTATTTTTGGATAAATTTGAGTGTGACGTCCTTGAGGATCACCACTTCCAACAATTATAATTGGCATTGTGCAGTGCACCCATGGTAGGGTACGCATAAGGATGGTTTTGTTGGATGGTGAGATTACCAAAGAATGATGAGGTTGCAGTTTTGGCATTCTAACACTAGAATGACTGAGAAATATAATGGAAGGGATGATTTGCGCGATCACCTAGCGAAATGGACTAAAGCATGGGAAACAAAACCAAAACCATAGTGGGTACACATATTTTCCATACCTTGGATACAGTTCCCATGAATCGATATCTAGAAATGGAGCTTCGCCATTGAACTGCAGAATGGGATGTATTGAAGGAAGGGTTCCTATTAACCTTCAGCTTTGAAGATGGCTTCACAAGCATCGATGAAGCGCTACAATAGATTAAGGTAGTTATCTTCAAAACACCAAAGGAACCTATGGGATGGACCCAAATAGACTGGAGCACCCAATTGTGCCATGCATTAGAATGCTATAATGTCGCCGCTGAAGAGGAAGATGAAGATATGAGAAACATTAATATTCTAGAGGAAGAAGGGCACCGCGAAGTTCAAGGCCCACAAATAGAAAACCCAGACATCTCCACACCTTTGATGACAAAGCAAGTAAACATTGGCACTGAAGAAGAACTGAAGTTCACAAAAATTGGATATTATTGGGACCCAGGGGACCCCATCCCGGAACATGACAAATATACAAGGTCAATATCATGTGGATATGAATTGATATTATATGCTTGTATTATTCCTATGGTTATGTTATGATGGGTAACATTGAAGGATACAACACTGGAATGAAAACAATGTGCTTTGTGGCATGCTAGGATAAGCATTGATGGGAGAGAGACACTAGAAGCAAGGTTGCTTGGTAGAGACAATGTGGTTTGGATGTGTGGTACTAATGTTGTGCATATGTTGTATATGTTGTACATGTTGCACCTATGAGGCTATGCACATGCAGTGTTGTGTATATATATTGTGTGTACATGTTGTTTATGCAATGTTATGTACAGGGTGGTTCAAATAGTGTTGTGTGGATGTTGCATGGTTCTATGTACATGTTGGATATGCAGTGCTGTGTACATATTGTACAGTGCCCCTGATGGATATGTGATGTTTTGTGCATATGGAGTTGTGCACATGTTGGATATGTAGTGTTGTGTACATAGGGTGCATGATTGTACAAGTGGTGTTGTGTGCATGTGGTGTTGTGTACATGTTGTACAAGTGGCACTATGTGCGGTTGGTGCTATGCACATGTCGTACATGTGGTGTCGTGTACATATCGTGCATGTGGTAATGTGTACATGCGGTAATGTGTACATGCGGTATTGTGTACACATTGTGCAAGTGGTGATGTGTACATGTAATGTTTTGCACATGTCATGCACACGGTGTTGTGTACAAGTGGTATTGTTTACATGTTGTGTAGGTGGTGTTGTGTATATGTTGTACATATGGTATTGGTGTACATGTGTTATTGTGCGTGTGTCATGCATGTAGTGTTGCAGGGACATGGTACTATGTATGTGCATTATGTAGCCATGGTATCATGACATGTGTTTTCATGGTGTTGTACTCTATGTACTTATATGTATTATGTTGTACATCGGGTGTAGGCATATTTATTATGTGGTGGTGTACACCGGATGTAGGCATATGTGTTGTGTTGCGTTATACAATGGGTGTAGGTGTATGTGTTGTATGTAAGGTGTGGGTGCATGTATTACATGGTGTTGTATACGTATTGGATTGTATGTGTGTGATGCACACTATGTGTATGTGCACATGGTTAAGGAGAAGGCACTGGGTGTTTTCCGGGTGTGGAATCTGATCCAATGTGCATACGAAATAAGGAAAAAGTTAGAAGCTAAGGATTGCTTAAAGGATAAGTATCATTATTTTATTTCAGTTTTATTATGCATGTGATTTATGATTCTAGTCTATGATGATTAGAAGTGATCTATGATTCTGGTTTGTGATGGTTACATGTGATTTATGATTTTGATCTATGATGGTTGTGTTTTGAGCTAACCTGATGTGATATGTTTATACATGATGACTTGGTCAAAGATGCTAAATTGACCTGTTATGACAGGAAGTAAATAGGATTTCAAGTGTACCTTATTGATGAGCTACCAATGAGGTGTGATTTCAAGTTATTTGAATTTATTTTGAATCTAATGGTAGTTATGTGCTTGGTATAGGAAAGCATGAAATGCTCGGTTCGGTGGTTGAAACCAAATGCAAGAATTAGCAACAACAACAATAGGAATTGGAACATGCAATAGTATGCTGGTAAATCATTCATGAGCAGGGCCATTGTGGGATAATGGTACCCAATATTTTCCATTGGTTTCCATGAGCATGCTATCACTGATATGATTGTTTTGAGGCAGGTATATGCCTTGGATGTCAACCTTTTGATGTGAGGAAGCCTTGCCAAGGGATGGATCACCCGAGATAGGGGATGTCGGGGAACTTCGAAGGTGAGTGACTGCATAGAAGTGGATGAACGAATTTCCCAAGGGACTGTGTAGCAGATAAGTGAAGGTTGATGATGGATTTTTCTTGGTCATTAGCATTGTCTTATGGAATCAGATGCACATTGGGAGTGCGCCATGGAAAAATGAGTCGGTAACTGTTCACTAAGAGGACAAGTGGCACATGATCATAGTGCTGGACATTGGATGCAGCTTTGACTTTGACAATGGATTATGGACTTCCTAGGAAGGAGGTGAATCCTGGTGTTACTTTGAGGGTCGAGGTGTGAGCCTCTAGATTCCCTTGTTGCTGATGTAAGCATCGTATCTTTTTATTTGTTGGTTGAGAAAATGGGCATAGGTGTATATGTGTGTATTATTGTAAATACTATATTGAGTTGGATTTATAAAGCTCCATAAATAGTATGGTAATTTGTTGGTTGAAGAAAATGTGTATAAGTGCATGTTCTTGTTATTGTAAATACCATAACGAGTTGTGTTATAAAACTCTAGTAAATGATATGATTGTTATGTTTCAACTGTGCTCATTGTAAATATTATAACGAGCTATGTTATAAGGCTCCATGGGTAGTATGTTTTATTTTCAATGGTCTTGTTGGTTATAAGTGTCATTGAACACCGAGGACGGTGTTCTGCCAAGGGGGACGACTCTATAATAGCCCTGGTTAAAAATTCATGTAAAATATATAAGACCACAATTGATGGGACACATATTCCAAGTTTAATGGTGGGCAAGACATCCTAGTGGGTGTTCATTTTGGTTAATATGGTTAAGGGAATTGGCAAAGGAAATGGAAAAGGCTTTGGAAAGGCATGAAGAATTTATTTACATTTATTTATGAAAATAATGGAAATTAGGAGAAAAGGAAGGTGAAAAGTCACAGGTTACATGTGAGGTGGAAATTGAAGGAAAATAATGGAAAATGAAGAAAATAGAGCTTTGATTGATAAAAAGGCTTCTGAGGATTAGTTGGAAAGTTGTTTCTTATGTTTTGAATTGGATCAAAAAAGGCAAAGAACGCAAGAGGAAGGAAGGAGCAAGCAAGGAAGAGGAGGATCAAGCAACTACAACAATATTATTTGAAGCTATTGATTTACATGTGTATTCTCCTTGCTAGATTCGGCATGCATGGTATTGCATGTGGTTCTTTTGCTATTATAGCATGGGTTTTTCTAGATGTAATAGTGTTTTCCAGCTAGCCTTGACATTTTTGGATAGCCTTGATGAGATGGGTTCTCATACATCAGTTGAGATTGATTGTCAGATCGATTCAAAGATGAGTGAGATGTATCTCCAAAATGAAAAAAACATGGCCTACTGGCCCCTAAACTAGATTGTGGATCATAGTAAATGCACTAGCCTAGTAACCACTGTGGGTTGTGGTAAAGTCGGGATTTTGTGTCTCATTGGGTCTAGGAATCCTTGCAGGTGAATGGTAGGATATATGGTAAATCAAAGAGGTGGATTTCTCTCCGTTGGGCCTAGTAGTCTCAGGATGGGACGTATGGTAAATCCTAAAGAGTGGGTCTCGGTGTACGGCCTAGTGGTCCCTATATCAGACTGTGGATTATGGTAAATACTAAGAGACTAGAAGGAACTAAAATTCATCATGGTGTAGGTGGATAACATCGGTAGCATCAAGGATTCTTTGGTTATTTTTGCTTGTTTATGAGTCCAACAATCATGGTTAGAATATGGCACGGAGGTGATTGGCTGAAAAGAGATTTGGCTTAGCCAATCTATGGTTGGGTGGAATGTGGTAGTCCCATCCCCGGTTGGTTTCTACATTCATTAATGAGAAATTCATTCCCTTGGTTTTTCATGTGTAAATGTATCGGCTTATATGTGGATCATATGGTTGTCATTTCCTTGGTATTTTTATTGCTATTATGTTGGTTATGTATATGTTTTATCACAGTGGCTATGCATGCCTCTCATCATTTTTTTATTTGGAAATGAACAAACAATGTATCTATGACCTAATAGATGATAATGAAACAAATTATACGAGGGAACAATGCTTCTTAGTGATTCTCAGATAAGTATGAGACCCCTATACTTAAATATTTTGTTTACACTTGTAGATTGCATTAATGCCAACTGTTTGAAAGAATTTATGTCCTGGTATGGGATGGTTAGACCTAGTCTTAGCTAGTTTTGGGTTTATTAGACTTGTCATCATGTGTTTAATGGATTTCAGAAGTCACAACAAGTTTTGGGTAGTTGCCAGAATTTTGGGCTTGAGAAGTGCCTTAAACCCCGTAGACTCTTTCACAGGTTTTCTAGAAATAGTCCATGGATGTAGGCATGCAAGCTTGTTCGAGTGTCCAGATCTCTCTAGACATTGGAATGCCCATAGCATAGGAGTGTCCAGGGGTTTAATAGCTTAAAAACTCAGTTGGACCAAGGAGCATGATATATGTGTGGTTGAGATGAATCTTGGGAGTGTTATTGTTGAAGTGGGAGGTATGTTTGATCTGTTTCCATCGATTCCACTTCCTTAAGGTCACCTAGGAGGTTGAATCATATCATAGTAGCCTCTCATTACATGTTTACCCTAGTTGGTCGGTTACTTGAGTAGATGTGGGAGGAGGGTGTTACATTGGCTCTGAGTGAGACAACTTGCCTTGGTGTACGATTTTGCATGCTTTGACAACCCAATAAATCTAGATCCTTTGTTGGAAAGAGCCCTTAACTTATGTGTCCAGAGTCTGATCAATGGCTTCATGTTCCATGCGGTCAAGGTTGAGCTTTGTCAGTTCCAATTGCTCTAGTATCTTTGATATGTCCATTAATGGTGGAAAAGTTTTCCAAATGAGGTCCAAATTAAACATTGGGCGTAAGTAAAGGAAGGGGAGAATACATAGCTGAAATTCATTTTCTCCCACAACATTGGTGATGGTGTAAGGCCCATAGTGAACATGGAAAATTTTATGGATAGAAATTTATCCTAAATTTTAGTTACCTTGTTGAATCTCATTATTCTCTAATATGAAAATTTTAAAACAAATTCTGATATCTTTGTAAAAATATTCAAATTTATTATGATTTTATATATAGTCTATGTATCATTTTGGAAAATTTTAAGGTAGGATATTTATACTATTAAATTTGGGCCAATCTTTTAAAAAAAATGGAAATTGATGATTTTTTTTGGAAAAATCATATAAAATTAGCCACCTAAGAATACTACCCCCTAATGTTTTCTATGATAATAAAATGGCCGAAGATTTTGATGGGGTATTATAAAGAATTGTTTCTTCAAATGCATTGAAACTTTTTCTCCCACGTGAAATTTTTTCTAGACACCTAATGTTGATCACAACACTACTTGTACATATTATTGGTGTTCTGTAAAATATCGTGGACATGTTGACGAATGTTTTTTATCCATTAAATGAATTTGGTGGCTTTGTTAGCCTCAATGTGAGCATGGAAATATTATGCATGTGTGGATATAAGGGGTAATGTTCTATCAATAATACCCAATGGTTAAAATCCTAGGCCCACCTAAAAAGGGCTATGATCGATCGATATATGGAGGGTTCTATTGTAGTTATGTTAGAAATAAGGGAGACTTTCATCCCATCTGAGTGGATTCTTGGAGTTGTACATGTGTAAGATATGCGCAATTGTCATATTGACAACCTATGTCTCACCATCAATTTGGGGGTAGAAAGTAACAAATTTGGTAAGCATGGTGTCCAATAGTGATGAAAGGCTCAACTAGAATGTGCTTAGGAACCTACTATCCTAATTTGATATGATTGTACATGGAATCCCAAAATGTACCCACACCCATTTGAATAAGAGATTAATAGTGGCCTTTGTTGTGATATTCTTCTTATAGGCTATCAAAATGGCCATATTAGAACACTAATCTACAACCACGAAGACACAGACATTTCAACCCTGCTTGGTTGAAGGAATACTAGACATATAGTCTATCAATATGGATTTCAAGGGCCTACTAGGAGTAGGAAGAGGGTTGCACAAACCTTGTTTCTTAATCATTGGTTTCGAACTATGTTATACCTCAAAAAATCCACCCCTAGGGTCATGAAGACAAGAAAGGCCTTTGCTAAGTTAGAGGATCAAGTTGTGATTGGTGACACATCAAACTCAATGGTTCTTTGAGGGATCAACACTCCTGCCTAGTTGTGGGAACTGAACTAGAAGGCCTATCAACACTCTTGCCTAGTTGTGGGGACCAAATTAGTAGGCCATCAATGCCCTCTCTACACTACAGTTTTGAAATAGTGTGAAAGTTTGACTGGCTAATCTTAGGTTCAATATTATTTAAAAAATTTGGTTAAAATAATTATTGATTTGGTCTAACTTAATCATTTCTTATGATATGATTAAGAAAGTGTCTAGGTTCAATGAAGGTCAATCATGAGTACAATCTATATAATCGGATCTCTTCACTAGTCATAGGAAGAATAAACAAACTTATGTCAGAATGTTGTTATAGTTGTCTCCGCGATAAAATTATGTATACAAACCAGTGAGCATAGAGGTTAGGAAGCAGATCAAGGGCATAGGGTTGGATAACTCATTGATGTACTCTAGTTCAATTCAAGATCTATAGCAATAATGGTTCGCCCCATATTAATCTTTCATGTTCCTCTAGTATTTTGTGTGATCGATGTACTATTTTTTGTGCTAACATTATTTTGTAGGAAGATCAGACTGGTTTCCTTCTCTATGTGTAGGTAATCTAGGAGATCTAGGAGCAAATATCTCACGGAGATCTTCCTAGAGATGACATCATCAACTAGAGTTAGGAATTGAGCATTAAGAGGTGTGTTCTCTCCTTTTCTTCTTGTGATTTGAAGTTCTTGGGATTTTATGATTTTCTTCGCTCCACTTCTTCATTCAGACACACCGTATGAGCAAGCCCTAGGAAAGGATTTTTGGTTTTAAATTAACCTTTTACTATGGGTGAAAAATTACTTTAAACATAAATGGTGACTCCAATCGGGACATCCTAGTAAGTCAATTTTTTTAGCCTATTGTACTTAATTTTTCTCAAGGCTTTTATGGTTCCTAGGTGTGATATAGTGGTCATTATTATTCTGCAAAGCTTGGTTTCGAAACCCAAATTGAAAAACCTCCTGGATCTAAGTATTTTCCCTCTATTTTGTGCTTGCATTTGAAACCAGGGCATTTATAGACTTTTGTTTCGGTCTGCATAACTGTCAGGGAGTATTGATAACCTTTATGTTTTATTCAAATCTTATTTGATATAGTGTTGAAGGATTTTTTCATTGGAAATTGAGGGTTAAACGCAGATCCGTCAGGGGATTTTGTATCTTTTGGGACCTATCGGGTGTCTTTTGAATTTGCAGTTTTGGACTTTGATCAATGCTTTTTTTACTGACTTTGCATGCATTATTGTGAACTTAGTTATCTAATTAGGGTTTGAACTTTCTTCTTTATTATTGATTATGTTCAGGCACATTAGTGTTCAAATACCTCTCTAGCATCACTGTACTAATAAATTTACACTAATTATCTTATAGCTTGATTGCTTGATAGAAAACGCTTTTTCACATATTATTGCATCCGTATTAGTAGACTTAGGGTTTTTGGTTTGGGTATATTTTATTTTTTTCCTTTTGCTTCTTTTTCTACCAATTTTGTAGATAGTTTTATGTTTTGATTGACAGGATTAGAGTGTCGAATGAAAGAGAAGCGAGGAATAGGTGTATGGTTTCATATTAAAAAGAAAATATATCTTCCTTACTTTGGGAAGGATTCATTGAAACTGAAAAATTTCATTTACATCTACTTGCATGGTTTGTTTGAGTTAGCAGAGTCATAGCATCACCAAAGTTTCATCCATCACTATTGACTTAACGAACATCCATTAAAATTAACTCAATATTTTTCTCTTTCCTTGGTAGCAAACAAACATCATTAGATAGTCTGGGTCTTGGGATATGGGAATGAGGCTTACCTCTCCAATAATAGAAAGCAAAAATAGAATCTTGAGATAGGGTGTGTAAATCCAATTTTAGTGGCACGATCTAGGAAGCCCTTCTAACACAAGGTTTAAGCATTGGGCTACATTGTGACCATCAGAGTGACCTCCAAACTCTATTTGGAACTAGTGGTATTTATATTCGGGAACTACATCGTACTTGTGGGGGTATCCTTTGGGAAGCTTTAGGCTTGATACCTTGCCTTGCATGTAGTTTTAGCTGATGATTATCCCCCTAGTATATGTTGTTGGTGGTGGTGACCTTAGTGGCCTTTCTTAGGATGCTATCATGGGTGATGATGAGGGGGGAAGTCCTTTCTATACTTGAGGAAAATTTCAAGCACACTTACTCGATTCTCCTAGAGGGGTGTCCATGGCTCATAAGAGAACTTGGTCCTAGGTTACATCGTTAATTAGGTACATGTTACAATTATCCCAAACAATTCCTCACCGCTAACACGTGCATTGATTAAGCAAGTTATGATGTTGGGAGAATCCCTTTCCCACTCTAGTTTTCTTAGTTTGTCACTTTATGATTTTTTTAATGTGTGTTATTTGTTCTTTACATCTAGTTTCTTTAGGACTTTTCTTCGTTTGTGCTTGTTTCACCTTTCACTGCAACTGCAACCATTTTTTGTTTTTGTATTTCTCGTAAAGTTGCGGCCCTTGCCCCCTACGGGGTGATTCCATCTCCCCATTGGCATAGACTTAACACCAACATAGGTACATCATTATCTCAAGCTACTTTGGGTGTCACTTAGAGGCTTGAACCATCTATTCATCTAGTATTTTACCACAATCTTCCACATGATCACCAAACCTATGAACCCATCTCATCTAGTGGGGGTGTTGACTTATGTAGATCTTTGCATAGTTCCTTACTCGAGTATTCCATGGATAACATTAATATTTTTTTGTTGGAACCCATTGTTTCCATACCTCTAGTGACTGAAGGTCTTCATGATGTCACGATCACATCCATACCTTTGACCACAAATCTCTTCGACACCGCATCCTTTAATGACTCTCTCTTCTCATTCTAGCAGAATCTTAGTGGATTTATTCCACTTGGCACATCCAATGCAAGTTCCTCCAAATCAAAAACCTTTAAATATCCATTCACATTGAGTGGAGGTTCTCATTCCATTATGTCTAGTATCCCTATGTCCAATGTTGGATGGTCTAACTTTTATCCCACATCTGGTTTCACATGCCCCATGATGCGTTCAGGTATCTTAGTGGGAAGTAAAACAATAACCAATAATGGATTTGCATATGGTTGGAATCCTTTCAGTATAACCATTTCATCATCCAACAACACTGGGCACATTTATTTCTTTTGGGTCAACTAATACCTTTGGGAGTCAAGAATTTTTAGCATCTATGTTCCAAGGTCATACATCTGATGCGCAAAATGCCTTTAGGGGGAAAATCAATTTTTACATGTATAATCCATGCGGCCTTAATCCTATTAATAACTGCTTTGGATCCCCCTATGGTCTAGGAGCTCAACAAACTATTGGAAATTGTTTTTCCACTGGGGAACCTTACCTTGGGTGAATTGACCAATCTCAATTTTACATGGTCCCTGGAGTTAACCACTTTGGCTAATCCACTCTAAATAATAGCTCTAATACTGGACATAAAGCTATTGGTGGGAGGACCTCCTGCGCTTGGGTCATAAGGGGCCTCTAACCCATCATAAACTTCATTCAAGTCTCTTTTCTTGGAAAATTTAGCTTTGCCTAATCTTTCTACATCGATGACTGACCTCATATGACATAATCCTATATGGCCACCTCCTCCACATAAGTTTCCAATAGATATTCCAAAATTTGATGGTAAACCTCGAGAATACCTTGTAGCTCATATCACCACTTAACATTTATGTCTTCATCCAAATCTGTCATGGATGATAGTATCAGGTTGCATCTTTTTAAGTGAATTCTCACTGATGATGCTTCCAAGTGGTATATTAATTGTGAATTTGATGCTTATGATACCTTCCTATCTTTGGCATAGATTTTTATTAATCACTATAAATTTCCTGTTAGATATGAGGCTAGTACGATTATCCTCATGACTTTTCATCAGGACAACTCTACAAAAATTTATAATCATATTCATGAGTGGAGGAGATGATGAGATTTGCTATGAAAGAAGCTTCCTAATGAACTGCTTCATGAGTGTTTTGTTAATATCTATTGCCTTAAATTTTAGAAGATGTGGCAAAGGGTGGATCCCAAAACAAATAGAAATCTATCTTGCGTGACCACCAACTCGACTTGATCTATTCTCAAGCAAGCACCCTACATGATCGCATTCCAAATTTTACTTGAGCATCGACTAATTCCTCAACTCAGAAACCTTAAACGCATGCTAATGGAGTCGTGGGCTTTGTATCATCTGGAAACATAGGACAACTATCCCATCAGATGGGCCAGCTAAACATATCTTCTAATGCCCCACTTGATCATCCTGCTACTCAAACTCTTCATGTCCCTATTCCCACCTCCAAAGTAAAAAAAATCAATCCACCTCGAATAAGAATCATCTGCAACCACAAGGTAAAAATAAAAAGAATAAGCCCAAGAGTTCATCTAAGGAACAAGGGGAATCACAAACCTAAGACAAAATTGGGAGTGGTACAAAAGGGAAGAAGAAGAAGAAGAATTTATTTCCTTGCAAGATTTGTGGGGACGATCATCTTACTCATGAGTTCCCCCAAATGGATGAGATTGATCAATATTTATTGCAACAAATTGCTCGTTAACCAGTTGTTTTCATGAATCCTTTCCTAACCCAGCAACAACACATGGTTTCAAATCCTCCACCACCTCAATAAGGGGGGAGTGGGTGTAAATATTCGAATGCATCACCTTCAATGCCATATAAATTTATGCTTAAGTTAGGCATCCATTTATAAACGAGAGCTCATAATTATGAAAATTGTAAAAGTGGTACTTCTACCTCAAAGCCTGTGAACCAACCCCAACTGGGGGCTCAACTTCATTTCAATAATCCATAATTGAACATCATGTTGCACCTACTTAAGGGTTCCCTTCAAAATACTATGCATAATCCCAATGTGAAGATCACTCACAATTACAATATTGTTGAGGATCTGACCCTAGAACTAGCTACCATGTATGCATTAGGAGTGTTGGAAAGTTTCCCAATGTAACACAAGGAATTTTTGGCTACTATCAGTGGGGTATATCCCTCATATTCAAACATTATCCACTTCACATCATTATGGAAACCACCATCTTCCACATCATCTAACCTTCCAGATAATGGTCCATGTTTTTGGACAATGAGTTCATAATATAGTTTTGGATGAAGGGGCCGCAACATGTATAGTGTTGTCAAATTTTTGGAAAGCTCTTGGTTCTCCCACTTTTTATGCACCTAGATCAACCTTTAAGGGCTTCAATGGGAACACCTTGTAGCCTCAAGGGGTGTTTTCAGCTTTACCCATAGATGTAGGGGGGAAATAATATCTGTTGAGATCGAGGTCATCGATGCATCATTAGATTATAACCTCCTCCTTGGGAGAATTTGGTTCTCTGCTATGACCATTTTTGTGTCATTAGTATTCCACATCACAATGTTCCCCCATGAGGGTAAAATAATCACTATCAACCAGTTAGAATTTTTCAATCATGATCTTCGATTTCACAATAGGTAATCGGTCCCCTTTGTAGGTGAATCTACCGCTCTTATTGAGAGTATTGATGTGGGAATGTTCAAATAATCCTCATTGATAGGCACATTCCCCTTGTTACAATGGACCCATTTCCATCTACTTCCACAATTAACATGATCTCTTCTATCACTTGTGAATCCCTTGGACCTCCTCAGCCTTGGGCGGTGACTATGGAAGGTGGTTCTCAATGGGGAACAACGCCACCTTTTCTAGAATTAGTCACCTCTTCTATGGTATCACCAGCACCTAATGGCATTGGTTATAAATTCCATCCTAATATGGAATATGACCAATATCCTCTACCCACATGGGTCATCACTCCATCACTTTCACATGAGTCCCTTGATATTGAGCTACCTTCGAATAAGGCCATCTTGCAGGTCATGGATTCACAAGATAAGCTAAGTCATACTATGCCTCATGATTCCTCTACTCTCCCACATATCGAATGGATGGAGATTGGTACTCAAAATCTTAAATCAATCCAAGGGGAATTTCTTGTGTCGTCTAATGAAGTACCACCCTCAGACCGAGCAAGTCAAGGATTTCTAGCATTTAACTTTCCATCAGATTATCCACTCTAACTTCCACTGTGGATGCATGTCTCATACCCTCTTCATGTCTTGATCATCGATATCAAGGATTTTTCTTAGCTCATGAGACCATTCACCCCTTATGTCCTTCGGTCATTCTTGATAATGTTATGGTTCTATGCCTTTCTTGGGATCATAAACCTTTAGGAACATGCCAAGTTCAATTGGATGTGGCATGGCCCCATGATGGTGCACCATATGTTGCACACAACCACACATGAGTTCATACATTGGAATCCTTGGCTTGTGCCTGGATGTGGCCACTACATGGTATAACATATGATACTATGTCATTCTTTGTATATATGTATATTTTTCCTTATAGTGCATATGTGTGGACTCTTTGTATGAGCAATGGATTGTGAATAGAATGATGGGTGATGATATTTAGATTTCCCACCTTTTGACTCATCTGGGGTGATTTTGGTCCTCTTATGGCCCCTATTGCATCTCTTTGGGTGATGTGTATATGTATTTTCGAGGGGTGAATCTTCTCTAACATTGCCTTCATTTCCTACATATTTTTGTGTTGTTTTTATTAGAAAAAGATGTGTTTTTTTCCTTCTAGTTCAATGTCTCTTGCATCTCCACCGCATTCAGTAAAATACATATTCCAATTCACTGATAAATCAAATTGGTCATATAATCCCATATGAGTCATACTGCATAATGGTGGGCCTACAAGATCATTATTTGGTGCCATATCAAATATTGGAATAGATTTCCCATATGAATACTGAATACTGTCCTATGGTGACAAATTTCTCATTTTGTTCACGAACAATGTTTGGTGTCTTATTATACAAAGGTTGATCTTTGGTCTTATCACAAACAACATCCAGTGACTTTTCATACAATGGGATTAAACTTTGGTCAACAAAAACGTTAAACCTTGGTGAAATATGAATTGTTCCTTCCCCATATTTAACACATTCATCCGTTCTTTCCTCTATCTATGATCAAGCAGGTTTAACCATAAAAACATTCATTTGTTGCATGTGTTCAAGAAAATATATTCATTGTGATAAATTTTCAATAAAGGGGTTTTTCATTTAATAAGTTCCATACTCATAGAACAAAAAGTGCAGTAGTCTACAAAACATACATTAGGAGACTCTTTAATGGATAAGATATTGTCCTCACACCATTGGGAAGAAGTAAACAAATTTTGGAGTTGCAAGAAAAGCATGATGAGAAAACAAGTGATTTTATTAAATATAATGAACTTGCATCTAACTAAACAATACAACTTTCAATAATTCTTACTGATGATGACTCATCAAACTTCTTATGTAGCATAGTCCAAATTTTTTCCTTCACGATTTTCATGCAAATGTGTTTTCATAATGTCAATTTTATCTCATTTAATTAAGCGGCATACTCATATACACACCTTTTCACATGCTCCATGGCATTTCAACTCATCTCTTGAGCACACTACACCCCAATAACATGAAAAAAAGAACACCATGAGTAAAGAATAATTTATTGGAAGTATCTAGAAATAAAAATATAACTCAAAATAGAAACTTACCATAATTTGAATCTCTTTTTGAATAACAATGCTCTCAAAAACCTTTTAGTTCTTCTTATAATGATATTTAACATCATAACTTCTTTAGTTGTGATCTCTCTCTAACTTGGATTCAAATCTATGCTTGTACTTAGAACCCTTGTACTTAGAACCCTGTGGTGGATCGATATGCAATGTTATATATGTTCCTATGAATATGCTTATTAAATATAGAAATATTAGTACGTCGCAGGCCATTGTATTCATTATCCATTCAAAACAAATATTTATGCCCTTTGTTGTCCTTAATAACTCTATAAGTTGAGTCTTCCTTGAATAGTTACCCATTAATATTGTTAGTTCATGTAGCACATCACATACCTAATAATACTATTAAAACATTAGTGAATAAAGTAATAAACTTAATTTTAATTTATTAAATAAAATAAGAAGTTGTATTGTCACCATATTATTGAAAAATATATGCACAAATGAGAAGATACAAGAGCATTATGGAGAAAGATAAATTTGCACTAGTACATGTCATAATGCAAGTATAGGTTAGCCCTCATAATAAGCTCATAAATTCTCAAGAAATGTTATCAAGGTTAGCCCACATCATCACACTTGCTCAAAATGATTTCCATATAAACAAAGTAACCTATCCACATAAGGAAAAATACCTATATCGGCATGATACTCATCTGGCTTCCATGTGTACAAGCTGGCCCTCCGAATTAGTTCATAAGATGACAAGTAACAGGAGTGCCCAATGGTGTAACACCTGGGATGCATAGGATTGGTCCAAGTGACCACACATATCCCAAAAACAAACTTAATAGGTGCGATAAATGCCTTGATATACAAAAAGTGCTTTGAACAATGTGAAATTCTTTGCAAAATGTTAAAGTACCTAGAAATCATAATGCATCCAGTGCACAAAGGAGGGCTAAGAAATGCTACAAACTTATATTCTCACCAAAAGTTTGAATATAGGTACCCTTGCTGAAAGGAGAGGTAATACATCCCAAGCATATTTTTTAGTTGAAGTGCAGTCCTTATTGGTCTCTTCTTCACATGTGGGGAGATGCACTAGTTAAGTAGAATTTGACTTAGTCAAATTTCAAATTCAAATTTCAAATGTACTTGCCATTATCTTATTCCATGAAATGGAATGCCATTCAAAGTGTATGACTACTATTAATTGAGCAGCCGTCTAGATTCAATTTTTCAATGTACTTTCCACTCTACTAGTCTATGAAGGAGGTAGAGGGAATACCATTAAAATTGCATGGATGGCATTAATCGAGAGTGTAGTAGCTTACTATTATCCAGTTAAAGAATTAAAAAAGTTGCAGTTTTGAAACACAAATTTCCTCAGCATGCTTACTACGTGTCTAATGCAGGAGAATATTCTTTCAAATCAACCCTGTTGATTTTGACCC
Organism: Pinus taeda; assembly: GCA_000404065.3. Classification (NCBI taxonomy): domain Eukaryota; kingdom Viridiplantae; phylum Streptophyta; class Pinopsida; order Pinales; family Pinaceae; genus Pinus; species Pinus taeda. Next base: position 3,279 of record APFE030070583.1, on the reverse strand, counting down.
AGAGGGATCTTGACATTTCCAAAAAGGGAATGATTTTTTATTTTCGTAAATATTGTATTTTTCCAAGTTTACAAGTAATTATAGAAGTATTCTAGACAAGGATGAGTTGTATGGATTATGTCAATGTTATATAATAAAGTTTGAATTAGCTAGTATATTTTGAGACTTAGAAAGAGATGCTATGATCTATAATAAATCTTAGGGATAAGATACATCTCAGAATAAAGATCTAGGGATCAGTTAGTAAATATTGTGGGTTTGAACAAATATTTAGATTTATTCCTAAATGCATATATTGTAAGTCTTTGGAAAAGGATGGGGTTGGCCATTAATGTCAAATTAGGCCATTAAATAGTCGATACTATCAAAAAGAAGGAATTTAGAAAGGAATTCATGGCATATTGAATCTTAACACCAATTCATGGATGGTTTGTTTGAAATATAGATGTATCTTACTTTATTGTATTAACGAGGGTGATAGGGTTGAATTGAGTCAAATCCCTAGAGAGAAGGAGAGAAATATGTTGCAATGAAAATATATCCAGTGACGTCGACAACCTATAAAGCTCGAAATATAAAAAACTTTCCAAATTGATTTTGTTATAAATACTAGCGGTGTTATTTCCTTGTGCATTGATGTACTATAATTTTTGTGGTTAGAAGGTAGTTGAGTTTGGTATTATTCCTTGTATAAAATAAATCTGAATGCACCTCTATGTGATCATAGCCAAATCTGTAGGAACCTTTTTAATTGCAGGGCTTATAATTAATGGTTGGTACAGGCGGTGTAAGTTACTATACTAATCAAATTTACCTAGACATATATTTATTCAAGGCTATTCATAGTTCAATGGAGGATTGGAGTCGAATTAAGCTTTGATTTCAATCGTAAGTGATTTTGGGTGGAGCCCGTCTAAATCTAAATGATATTATCTAGATTGGAGTTTATATTTGGGTTGATAGCCATCGAAACTTCAATGAAGAAATCAACTCTATTACCCTCAAGTCCCTCAAATCTGCGAATTATGAAACAATAATGAGCCAAATTCAAATTAAGGTTAGAACATTGGGTTTAAGTGACATACTAGTGGACCCCCTTTCCTCTTTTGTTCAAAGTTGAATTCGGTGGAATATATCTAACTCTAGCTAAGGGTGTCAACCTTGTAATAACCCAGATCACCATATAGTGGATAAAGGCTTGAAATTTGGGAAACATCCAGATGAAAGGAGTATCTAACCTTCGTAAGGATCTTGACTTTACAATCCTGAGGACCTCTGGATACATTCTAGTCCATAAAACATTTAGGGCTTATGAAGTAAGAAGATCTATCTAGATTTAGATTGCATTCAAATTGAATTGAGATATATGTGTTAGGAATAAATCAACTTTTTATATCTCGATTAAAAGGAGAATTTAAATTTGTGCTATATTATAAATTATCCATAAAATTATATGGATATTCCAATGCATAGTTCATCACAATACATCTGATAAATTATACTTAAAAATATGAAATCTAGACTATGAGGGTTTATTTTACTTTATATTTCTAGATATGTAGTTTATTGTTTATTGCATATGCATGAAAATTAAAATTATGCATAAAATAGAGAAAAAAAAAATTTAAAACACACAAACCATAATTTGGCACAAGATAGAACCTGGGAAACCTTTTCTTGAGGAAACCCAATTGGAAGGTGAGTCCTCTTTGCTCTCTTAGTCTGAATAGAAAATGGTCGTGAGTACAAATAAGTAAGGCCTATGGCCCATGGGATACTACAGTGCACAAATCATATCTTTGTGTTCTCTCTCTATCCCTATTTGTTACTCTGCTTGTCTATGGAACAAATGCACTTGAAAATAATGGAAACCATTTTCCTACTAGTGGCTCGGTTATAACACAACGCGATAGCTTACTAGTAGTCAGGTTTGACTACCTCTCTCTTAACCAGACTTACAGTATGGACTCTTTTAAAGTCTTCTTCATCATAATCACATGGGTATCCCTTTTCCACGAGTTATGCGGGCTAAGATGGCTTAAAGTGGTGAAAACAAGAAGGTTAACTTCTAAGTGGCATAACGTTCGCATATTGACTCTAAGTGAGGTGATTCTTGCACCATTAGAAATGTCTATGTGTGTAGAATACATTTAGAAGGTCCAATTATAAAATAAGAAAAGTTTTACCCACAAAAATGTCATTTGCCTCCTCAAAATTCTCCCAAAATTTTTAAGACCCCAATTGGCGAAACTGGGTCCCACTAGTGAAACTGATCCTGCGAGTTGATTCCTCCACTTTTTCCACTTTGAAAGCATCAATATGGATGAAAAGTAAATATAATGATCCAATAAAAATAAATTAAAGGTAATTTGAATTTTATTGTGGATCTATTATAGTGTAGATTGTTTAGAAAATAAAAAAAATTGATCCACAATTTTGATTGCCTTTGGAGAGTTTGCAGGATTTTCCCATAATGAAAGTATTGGTCAATAGAGTAGGTGAAATAGATATTCACTTCGGTAACCATTAAAATGAAAAGTGGATTCCATGTTGGCATCAATGTCATTGTAAAAAATTTCCAACAATATGCGTAGCAGGATTTTTATTTAAGTTACAACAATTTTGATTGAAGGATATAACTTTAATTCCTCGTGTTAGGGCTTTGTATTTAAGTCCAAATCTGAGTAACCTGGTATAGAAACCTCATAAGGAATAACTCCAAGCTTTAAAGGAAAGCATTCACAGGTTTGAGAGGTAAGCCAAAAATTGAAACCACTACCTATTCAAGTAAGGTTAAACCAAAAAGGGTTAATTCATTCGATTGGGACAAATAGAAATTCTACAATTTCAAGAAAATTTGTGGAAAGATTTTGACCTTGAGGGATCTCCCTTTGAACATGATAAATAAAATATAGAGAAAGTTGGTTAATTTTAATTATTCTACTTTTCAAATGTGAAAATTTAGTGTCATTAATATTTCACTCACTCATTCACTTGTCACAAATCTCTCCCATAGTGAACTATAGAATGCACTTTTCAGCAAAGAAAACATTATAGTTTTTATTTGTTTAAATTTTTTTAAGGTTTTATCTTTTATTGGTATAACCAGGATTATTTCCTCATTCATAACTCACTTCATTTCATAAATAAAAACAACAAAGTTTCTAACAACAAATGCTCCAATCCTTTTTGGATTTTATAACACACCCCCTCCTAACCTCAACCCAAAAGATAGTATTGAAGGAGTTGGCTACTATGATGACCCAAGATCCAAGGTAG
>APFE030070581.1:5246-16952 GCA_000404065.3 Pinus taeda | reverse complement strand
TTCATATGGAGGTATGATCCCTTGGATTTCATCTGAAAAAGAAGGTAGAAAAATAAGATGGCTCCCTATATCCATCACCGCATCCCTGAGATAGAAAAGTATGCCAACCAATTGCAATGGGTGTAAAACACTTTAGAGGACAGGGATAATACTGAAGTTGTTGTGGAAAACACATTATTAGATATGGAAAATCAACTTGATGAAAATTCATTTCTCTAGGTACCACCTTAGGAAGGGACAATGAGCACTCCCCCTATCATGCAGACTCCTTTGAATGAGGAGAAAAATCCTGAAAGGAGCAGGGAGGAAGGATCAAGTTCAGGGACACATGCCTTCAATGTTCAATATGAAAGAGGCCAAAGAAAATGGCCTAGACTCAATCCTGTGTCAGAACATGAAGGCACCGAAGGCTCAATTGAAATAACTAATTCTGAGCCAAAAAGGAGTAAGGGTACTGCTCCTTTAGAGGAAACATAGCCCCCATCATCCTTGGGAACCCAGATGATATAGAGACAGATGATAGTAGAGGCCTCATCTTTCAGCAAGCCAGTAGAACAGTATCAAAGTATCAAAGACAAATTCAAAGAGATAAAAATGAGGAATGAAAGGTTGAAAGCTGAGACATATGATCAATTTTTCAAACTTTCTACTCCACGTCAAAATAGATTGATGTTAGCCTTTGACATCAAAGAGGGAAAGATGCAGGTGTCGTTCATTCAACCAATTGTGCAACAACCAAGGACACCCACTGACTACAAGAAAGTTGATTTTGAGGTGTTGGCTAGGGATATTCACCCTGTGAACCAAATAGAGTTTCACAAGCAAGTTGGAGAAATGATCTACTCCACCCTGACAGGGAAATCCATAGTTGTTCATCAACTGTAAAGTTCCCTAAACAACATCTCAACTCAATATCATCTTGAACAGGTTTCATCACAAGCCAAGGGCAATAGAATCAAGTCTTTGGAAATCTTGGTCATAGAGATGGGACATGATCCCAAAGAAATCAAAGCAACAAAGGAGTTAATAAAATAGAAGAACAAGGACATTGCTTCATTGAAGAGGCAACTAAAGATACCCTCCTTGCATCATCCACAAATAGAGGAGGTGATACCGTCTCAAACTCAACATGAGGACTTAATGGATTTAGTCCTCAAGCTGAATGATCAGTTGAGGAGCATAGAGAAGGAATTGGACGCCTTAATACAATTGAAGCAAGGTGAAGTAGGGACCACACCAGCAACTGTAATCCCTACAATGAATATTGTAGTACCATCTACATTGGAAGTTACATTGGCTCCAAAAACTCCTTCAGGCACTTCCTTGCACATCACCACTGCAGCATCTACATCAGCAGCTTCTACAACAGCAGTAGGTACAACAACAGATGAGGAAGCCAAGCTCGTTCATACCATGGAAGAAATGTTTATTCAGACAAATGAGATAAACAAGCTAAAGGAATAAGTGGCAAGCTTAGAAACAAATTGCAAGCTTTCCAAGTTTATGCAGAAAGTGGAGGAACAAAAGGCTGTCAGGATAAAGGAAATGCTCAAGTCATTAGAAAGAGACTTGACACTAAAAGAGCCTCTTGGAGAAGGCAAGGAAAAACTGTGGCCCAATATCATTGACTCTGTCAATGATATTTGGCCATCCATATAGGTCATATTCAAGAATATTTATCTCATAGTATTAATAACAAAGGCTATTGAGAAAGTGAAGATAGAATTAGGAAACATGCCTAGAGAGGCTACCAGGCTCATCCAGTTCTTAAATTAAAAGAACAAGTATGAATTACAGGAACTAGAAATTGAATACAAGACTGCTACTATTCTGGAGCTAAAAAGAGTCCTCACCAAGAGGGACCTTATGCAAAAGTTAGAGGAAAAGAGCAAAGAAATGAAAGTAGTCATTGGTAGGTTCATGACTAAGTTTGATAAGCTAAAAGAAAAGGGATTACCTAATCCCTTAGTCATTCATGATAAACTTATGGAAAAAGGAGATTACAACGACAAACTCATGGATTTAGCAAGACAACAAATGGCTACTTCACAGGTTTCTGGATTTTCCAATAGGAAAGGTATTGTACAGTGCTTTTGAAAATCTATTTTACCTCCAACATGAGGTAAAACATCTATTTGTAAATAAGCCTTAATTTTCCAAATACACTGAGGCAGATGAAACTTACCGGATAATGCTGAGTATCAAGTTACCAAAAGATCAAGAATGGGAAAAGTTGACTGAATTATTATAGCAAAACACAGCTAAAGGTCAAACACACAATCAACGAGGTAAAAGAGCATCAGAGTCAAGTGGTTACATGGTCAAAGAGTATCCGTGTCAAAGAGTATCAGTATAAAAGACAACATCCTTTGGCAATCAAAGAGCATATCCACCATAAACTTCCAGCTAAACCACAATAAAAGGGACATCAAGAGACAATTCAATAGTTGTCACTCTCTTCCTGCGAGAAGATATGCTGAATTTCCTAGATTAACTCCCAAGTTAGTTGGGATATTTTGTAAAAGAATTTTGTATAAATACTTCACAAATTGAAGTATGTAGTGTGGATTCTTATACTTTCAATAGAATTTTGTTCAAAGATTGTAAAATCTTTTGTATTACTGATTGGGCCAGCATGGTAGATTGATGAATACAGATCATATATTTCAAGGGATTCATGTGTAAAGTGAATTACAAATGAGTAATTTTCTTGTGTTGTTTTATCTCCCTTAAATTTGTTTCATAATCCTAAATGTTTCAGAAGTCTGAATGTTTAACTTGAATATTATTTCAAAATTTGCTTAACTGTACTCTATCTTATTGTTATACATTCTTAATGTTTTCTCTTAAACTATCTTAGCTAGGGAATTCTTAACTGCTCCTTACCTTCCGTAGTTTCTCCTCTGGTCTATAGTAAAGGATTCTTAAGTGCCCTTTACTCATGATTCACTTTTGTTCTCCCATCTTTGCCTCGGTATGAGGATTCTTGATTGCCCTCTCAGCCCCGTTAAGACTCATTTCACCATTTAGTCCAAGGATTTGTACTTCACTTTGCTATCTTGCCCCTTGAACATTCCCTTTAGTGATTTAACTCCAGCTTTGCTACCGCTTCTTTGACTCCATTGCCCAATGCCCTAAAGGCATCAACCTATCAGCCTATTTTAACGATTCCACCACCAAATCTTCATACAAATCAAAAACCCCCTTGAACTCTAGAACTAGCATAATATCTAAGCAAACATAGAGAAATCATATAGAGAAATCCCTCTCTGAACCATAGGTTGGCTAGAGCTTATGCTTAAAAGTTGGTTTGTGGTTACCTCGAGGCCTTCCCTTCTACCAAAACTTCTAAGGAAAAGTTTTGAATGATAACATAGTGGCGACCATACTAGGGAACACAAACCTTATTCTCCTAAAACTTTAAGGAAATCTTAATCATCATCTTGAGCCCCATAAAGTCAGTTTTTACAGAAGTTTTAAAATTTACTTTAAAAAACATTTAAAAAGTTATAATTCTGGCTATGAGGAAAACTCATTATACTAGGGCCAACCCGGATCCAAACCCTATTGTTATTGTGGATGATCAAGATAGGATTATAAGGAAATCCAAAAAAGAAGAGAGTTTAGCTGATAAAACACCATTAGTTCAAGCTAATTCTTGTCCTGATGAGTGGTTTTTTTTAGAAGATTTACCTTTTGATGTGCAATTTGATCTCTCATTTTTCAGAACAAAATCTGAATGTGTCCTTAATGAAACTGTTCTAGATCCTGATTTTATTGTAGACCTTGAACTTCAAAGAGATAATAGATAAATCGACGAATATATTCTAAATACTCCACTATCATCCATTAATACTGCTCTAATTGCTGAACTTTCTGCTCAATCCTCCAACGTTATTAAGACCCCTTCCATCACTAACACACCATCCATTATTTATACTACAATTCATTCCACAGCTCCCTATATAACCTAGAATCCTGTTTCCACCTATAGACACTCCCACTTCACCCATTAGCCCTTCGAGTGTTGGGTGTGGAGCCTAATTATCTTCTGTATTCAAAGGTATCACTACATTGGACCCCAGTTTGTAATGGGGCGGCAACGCCGCCTGTAAAATATTTGTTGCAGGGTGGTCCAGGGGGGTGGTTGCGACCTTTTGGGAGCTCCCCTGGGAGGGGGGATCGGGGGCAATGCCCCCGAAGCTAAGAATAGATGTAAAATTGCCTTGTAAAATGTTGTAATTTTGCAGTCAATCTAGGCCGTTCATTAGGCAGAGATCTGATGGCAGAAGCTATGTTTAATTTAGGGTTTTTTGCCCTAGAAGGCAACCCCTTGCTATATATGAGGGAATTGTATTGTGTCTATGTAGATCTGTATTTTTGAGTGAAGAAGAGAGACGATATTGAGAGAGAAGAGGGAGTTACGATGGATTTGTTGTAGGTTGTATATCTTTAGTTTGTTGGGTAATATAAAAGGAAGGACTGGCTGTTTCTCCATGGATGTAGCCCAAACTAGTGTGAAGCACATATATCTATGTCTCCCTTGTTTATGCGCTTTATTTGTTTATATTTCTGCAATATTTAATGTGTTCCATTGCTTTGTAATATGTAATTTTCTAACAACTAGTATCAGAGCTGAAGGTCTATTTGGCTAATAAACTTACAAGAGAGAAGGGTTCCTATTTCAAGCAGGAGCAATGGCAGAAGATGGTAGGTTTAGGGTCGAAAACTTCAATGGCCAAAACTACTAGCAGTGGAAGATGCATATGGAAGATTATCTGTATCAGAGAGATCTGTACCTACCATTGAGCGGAAAGACAAAGAATCTGACAAGTATGACAGACACAAAATGGAATATTCTAGACAAAAAGGTACTTGGAACAATACGACTATGCCTAGCAGTGTTGGTAGCATTTAATATTTCAAAGGAAATGACAACAGAGGTTTTAATGTCGACATTGGCCAAACTATATGAAAAAACCTCGACCTCAAATAAGGAATTTCTTGTGAAGCGTTTATTTAATATGAAGATGTCAGAAGGTGGATCTGTTGTTGATCATTTAAATGAATTTAATACAATTACCAGTCAATTAAGTTCTATAGGGGTAAATTTTGATGATGAAGTTAGGGCTCTGTTATTTCTATTCTCATTGCCAGAAAGTTGGAATGGTTTAGTTATGGCCATTAGTAACCCTGTCTCTGGATCTAGTACTTTAAAGTTTAATGATGTTGTCGGTGTAATGCTTAGCGAGGATATGCGACGGAAAAGCTTTGGTGAGACATCAAGTAATTATTTGACTGCAGAGACTAGGGGAAGAAAAATGGAAAGAGGAAAGAGCCCAGGATACCATAGTAAGTCAAGAAAAGGCAGATCCAAGTCTAGATCGGGTATAGTGTGCTGGAAATGCAGGAAGAAAGGACACTTGAATAAAGACTGCAAGTCTCAGAAGGGAAAAGAAGGAGATGTGGAGCAAGAAACTAATCATGAAGTGAACGTAATAGGTGATGTATTGCAAGATGCTTGGATTCTTTCATTAGAAAATATTATTGATGCCTGGGTGGTAGATTCAGGGGCCTCATTCCATGCCACACCTGATAGGAAACATTTTCATGATTATGTTCAAGGATATTTTGGAAAGGTTTGATTGGATGATGATAAACCCTGTAAAATCATTGGAATGGGTACAGTTTTCATAAAACAACAACATGGAAATCAGTGGCTATTGAAGGAGGTAAGGCATGTTCCAGGTTTGAAGGAAAATCTAATTTCAACAAGGTAGTTGGAAGGTGAAGGTTGCGTATCTACTTCCACAGATAAAACCTGGAAGGTCACTAAAGGATCCCTGGTAATAGCGAAAGGAGGAAAGGTTGGTACATTGTATTTATGCAATGGTATTTCTAATTCTGTTAATGCTTTAACCTCTATAGGAGAAGATACGACATTGTGGCATCATAGGCTCAGGCACATGAGTGAGAAGGGGATGCGACTTCTTCACTCAAGAAATTTGTTGCCAAGTTTGAAACATGTTGATTTAAAATTATGTGAGAATTGTGTTTATGGAAAACAGAAGAGAGTCAGATTCCTCAAAGTTGGGAAATAAAAGAAGATCGAAAAATTAGAGCTTGTGCATACAAATGTATGGGGACCTGCTCATGTATCATCTCTTGGTGGCTCTCATTATTATGTTACTTTTATTGATGATGCAACCAGAAAAGCCTAGATTTATTGTATTCTAAATAAATTTGATGTATTTGATACTTTCAAGAAATGGAAATATTTGGTTAAAAATGAGATTGGAAAAAGGTTGAAGTGTCTTAGATCAAACAATGGAGGTGAATATTGCAACAAAGAGTTTGATAGGCACCGTTCAAAGAATGGAATTCGTAGAGAGAAGAGAGTTCTGGGAACACCACAAGAAAATGGTGTGTTAGAAAGGATGAATAGGACAATCATGGAGCATGCAAGGTGCATGAGATTGCATGTAAGATGCCTTTACAATTTTGGGCAGATGCTGTAGATACTACTGTTTATATAATAAACAGATGGCCTTCAAGTTCCTTGGATGGTGGTATTACAGAGGAGGCATGGATAGGTAAAAAGGTAAACTACTTTTTTTTAAAGACTTTTGGTTGTGAAGCCTTTGTCCACATTAATAAAGAAAATAGAACAAAGCTTGAGGCAAGATCAAAGAAATGTACCTTTATTGGATATGGTGTTAATAATTTTGGTTATCGCTTTTATGGTTATGAAAAACACAAAAACATTAGGAGCAGAGATGTCATATTCAATGAAAAGTTTTTGTATAAGGATCAGCTACAGGAAAAGAAACAGGAAATAGAAAACAGAGAATACACAGTGCTTGACGATATCACAGGAAACTTGATGGTGCCTGAAAATCATAATGATCAATAGCCAGAACAACAACCACAGCACCAACAAGCACTTCAAACACCTGAAAAAGGTGTTAGAAGATCTACCAGGATAAGTAGACCCCATGAATGAAATTCTCATTCATTATATTATGTATTGTTGACTGACTCGGGTGAACCAGAATGTTAAGAAGAAGCAGTGTGGGTAGAAACAAGGAAGAAGTGGGAGCAAGACATGAAAGAAGAGATGGACTCCTTAGCACATAACTAGATTTGGGACTTAGTCAAGTTACCTGCAGGTAAAACAACATTGTAGAATAAATGGGTTTACAAGTTGAAGGAAGAAGATGAAGGTAAAAAAAGGTATAAAGCTAGACTTGTGGTGAAAGGGTTTGCACCTAAAACGGGTATAGACTTTGATGAGATATTTTCTCCTGTTGTTAGAATGACTTCAATTAGAACTATTTTAAGTCTAGTAGCAGCTGAAGATTTGCATCTTAAGCAGTTAGATGTAAAGACAACCTTTCTCCATGGGGATTTGGAGGAAGAGATATATACGCAACAACCAGAATGATATGAGGTAAAAGGGAAGGAGAAACTAGTGTGTAGGATGAAGAAGAGCTTGTATGGCTTAAAACATGTTCCAAGGTAGCGGTATCTAAAATTTGACAGGTTTATGTCTGAACAAGGTTATACTAGATGTCACTCTGACCATTTGTGTTTATCTCAAAAGGCAAAATGATGGCAGTTATATTATATTGTTATTGTATGTAGATGACATGCTTGTTGCAGGTTCTAATATGCAGGAAATAAATGTGCTCAAAAGAAAATTGGAAAACTCATTTGCAATGAAGGATTTTGGTGTTGCAAAACAAATCCTTGGTATGAGAATAAATAGAGATAGGAAGAATCGCAAATTAACATTGTCTCAAAGTGAGTACATAGAAAAGGTGTTGAAAAGGTTTAATATGCAGAATGAAAAACCAGTTAGTATACCATTGGCTAACCATTTCAAATTAAGTAAGGAGGAGTGTCCCAAGGCTCAGGAAGAAATGGCTCATATGTCTAAATTTCAATATGCATCAGCAGTTGGAAGCTTAATGTATGCAATGGTCTGCACAGGGCCTGATATTGCACATGCAGTGGGAGTTGTAAGCAGGTACATGAACAATCCAGGAAAAGAGCATTGGATGGTGGTGAAGTGGATTCTCAGGTATTTGAGAGGTACCACAAATCAAGCATTATGATTTGGTGGTTCAAACATTGCTCTACAAGGATATGTTGATGTAGATATGGTGAGTGATAGAGATAACAGAAGGAGCACAACAGGGTATGTGTTTACTATAGGTGGAACAACTATCAGTTGGATCTCAAAACTGCAAAGTGTTATTGCACTCTCAACAATAGAAGCAGAGTATGTCATTGCTACAGAGGCTAGTAAAGAAATGATTTGGTTACAAAGGTTTCTAGATGAATTGGGTAAGAAGCAAGAGTTGGGCAGGTTATACAGTAACAACCAGAGTGCCATACATCTTGCAAAGAACTCTGCATTTCATTCCAAGACTAAATGTATACAACTCAAGTACCATTTCATACTGTCAGTGTTGGAAGATGGACAGTTGAAGCTGGAAAAGATACACATAAGCTAGAATCCTACAGATATGTTAACAAAAGTTGTAACGAGGGAGAAAATAAGAATCTGCTTAGTTTCAATTGGTCTTCAAGTATCATGAAGAATATGAGAAACAACCAGGTCCAAAGTGAAGTCATTGTCTAGCAAATGAAGCAGCGGTGGAGTTTCTATAATCAGTCTTGAAGTGGGAGATTTTTGGGTGTGGAGCCTGATTATCTTATGTATTCAAAGGTATTACCACATTGGAACCCAGTTCATAATGGGGTGGCAACGCCACCCATAAAATATTCACTGCAGGGGGGTCTAGGGGGTGGCTGCAACCTTTTGGGAGCGCCCCCCCCCCGAATCGGGGGCAGCACCCCCGAAGCTAAGAATAGATGTAAAATTGCCTTGTAAAGTTTTGTAATTTCGTAGTCAATCTGGGCCATTCATTAGGCGGAGATCTGACAGTAGAAGTTATGTTTAATTTAGGGTTTTTTTCCCTAGAAGGCAACCCCTCGCTATATATGAGGGAATTGTATTGTGCCTATGTAGATCTGTATTTTTGAGTGAGGAAGAGAGAGGATATTGAGAGTGTAGAGGGAATTACAACAGATCTGTTGTAGGTTGTATCTCTTTAGTTTGCTATGTAATATAAAAGGAAGGATTGGCTGTTTCTACATGGATGTAGCCCAAACTGGGTGAACCACGTATATCTGTGTCTCTCTTGTTTTATGCATTTTATGTGTTTATATTTCTGCAATATTTTATGTGTTCAATTTCTCTGTAATATATAATCTTCTAACATCGAGCTCACTTATAGATACTTCCATTTCCCCTATACACACAACTGTTCCTTTTATCCCAATTTTCGTTAGAGAAACCCCTTCATCCACTGCCAATGTTTCAGTTTCATTTGTAGATATTCCAACTTCAGCTGTTAATATTCCAAATTCCACTGTTATACTCCAGTTTCAATTGGAAATCTTTCATTTTCAACTGTAATCACTGCTAGCTCATCCATCTCCATCTCAACCCAAACTAATCTTCCCTTATCTCTAAGCCAAGCCAAGGCTTTAGCCATGGCCAATAGATATTCCCCTTTGGTGTTTCCTGGTCAATTACATGAGCTACCTCAGGACTATCAAAGAAAAATTCAATTATTTGACGCTACAGGCCTATACACTGCTCAACAACATGTTAACATAATGAACGATTATTTTGAGTTACATGAGATAGATGATGTGGATGTAAGAATGAAAATTTTTGCCCAAACATTAGCTGGGGAAGTTAGAACCTGGTTTAGAAACTTAGCTGCTGGTAGTATTGCAGATATGACAAACTTTTATAGGATGTTCATCGAGAGATCAAGTAGAACACATATAACTAGAAGAATAATCAATACACATGAAACACAAAAAATACTTAGGGGAAAGCCTCAGCTAACAACCCCACTATCTATATATTAATACAAGTGGAAATATCTGAGGATTACACAAAGCTTTAGCTCATAAGCTATCCAGCTCTTAGTACAATCCCTCACTACTGCTCATAGATAGAATAGACAACACATATGCCTTCCTTCAATCCTCCAAGCCTCCTATTTCCTTGTGTAGTTTCTCATAGGTCCTCTAGCTGCAACCTGTGTGAATAATCCTCTCACACACAACACTGACCTCTGAAATAACTGCGCAATCTAGAAGGAGATAATTCCTTTCGCATTGATGAGTTTCCTTTATAGGCAAATTCCTCCAATTGATAGTACACTATCCCTTCCTTTAATCCCAATTGGGTCTTTCTCTGAACTGACATGCATTGGTTATTTATGAGAGAATATTCAGTTATCTGGAGAACACTAGTGCATGCATGCATGCTTTAACTGACTGAACTCACAATTAGTTCCTCCAATTGTTTGGAACTAATTTAACTGGACTTAACTCAGTTAACTGAGTTAACTAATTACAACTCAAATACAACTCATCCATATCTCCTTAATTAAGGGATTACTTCCTCAATCAAAGGGATAACTGTTGCATGTCTTCACAAAGACTTCATGCTTGATTTTCTCCAACTAATTAACTCAAGATGAATTACTTAATTATTTTACAAACAACTGGTAAGATCAAATTCGAATTTTAATTCTCAATTTTAATTTGGGGACTAATTAAAATTGGAATCTATCTCGAAATGCTATTTATAGCAATGCTATTTTTAGCATTTCTATTTTTTCATTCCTTGTTGCTATTTTCCACACTGGTACCTGAAATGCTATCTATAGCAATGCTATTTATAGCATTTCTTGTTGCTATTTTCAACACTCCCTCTCAACAAGAAAGGCATTCAACTTGAACTCGATCCTGAACCTTTGGAATGTTCTGCATTCAACACTTCTCTCAAGTGTTGTTGCTTCAACAACTCCAGAAACAAAAAATATCCAAATTGAATCAGAATGATGCCTCTGCCATCAAAGTCTCTGAATGTTATTGCCTTTTTTGACTGAAAACTTTGCACCTCTATGCCCTTCAGTTTCTGATTACTCTAGCCTATGTCACTTTGATCTCTGATTGCATCAATCACACTGATTCCTCCTGCTGCATCTGTGCTGCTACTGGTCCTATCTCCCAACACTGCACCTCCTCTCATCATGTTGCATCGTGCTGCCCACTGCTGCACTGCAACTTAGTTACTGAGAAGTAAGTAACTGATCTCCTAATTGACCTCCCTATTGGGCTAGAAACACCCTCTGATGCTGAAGCTCCCTTTGCTATTGACAAGTGCTCCCTCTCTGACCTCTGCGTTGCTGCAACAACTCCCTACATCTCGCATCATCACACACCTCTCTGTGCCATCCCGCACTGGTGCAACACTCTTGTGCCTCTCGCATTGCTGCAGCCTGCTAGCTCTGCGCTGTCTTGGGACTCTTGCACTATAGCTCTCTCTGCCGCTCGATCCGCATTCTTCTGTACCCACTTAGCCAGTCCTGCTACTCCTCGTCGGGGCTCCCATAGCAATATCTAATCAATGAGGTTGGGTACCTCAAGGATCCTACCCCTATTTTAGCCTTCTTGGGACTATCACTTCACATCGCCCTACCTCATACTTGGAGGTATGGATGCATGTGATCCCTTTGCCCACTTGGCTCGAAATTTCCCCCTACTGGAGGTCTCTGCATGAGTGGACGCCTCCACTCGGTCTCCTCTTGGCTTCTCTAGTTGTGGCTGCTC
>APFE030070578.1:70825-159373 GCA_000404065.3 Pinus taeda | reverse complement strand
TATTCTGTGTTCTGGGTATCTTTTCTTCGCATATTCTGTGTTTTGGGTCTCTTTTCTTCGCATATTCTGTATTTGGGTATCATTTGCAGGTTAAGAGCATAACAGAGCTATATTGTTTGATTTCAGGGACAGTAGGATAGCTTGAGAGTTGATTCTTTTTGTAACTTGAACAAGATTTCCACTTGTATGATAATACAGAGTTGGGGTTTTAGGCTGGTGCTTTCCCCAGTGATATATCTTCTGTGTTATGGTTGAATACTTCTCATTCTCGTTTATATATGTTCATGCTTGATGTTTCTCATGTTTGATTAAGCTTCCGCTAAATTGTTTGTAGAAGTAGATCAAGTGTTTTCTTTAGTACATAGCGTTACTAGGTGATCTACAGTGGGAAATTCTACAAGCAGAATGGGGTGGCTGAGAGGAAGCACAGAACTATTGTAGGGGCAGCACGGGCAATGCTGCATGACCAAGGCCTACCACTTCACTTGTGGGCTAAGGCATGCAACACAACGATCTATTTGCAAAATAGAAGTTTGCATCGCATACTTGGGCTGAAGACACCAAAGGAAGCTTTCTCTGGTAAGAGACTAGATGTGGGTCACTTCAGGATCTTTGGCTCATCGGTATATTTCCATGTGACAAAGGATGCACGGAAGAAGCTTAAGCCAAAAACAGAGTTGGGGATATTTGTGGGGTACACTGGTACACCTCACAACTATTGGGTGTACTTGCCTACAAGTCGAAGGACAGTGGTTCGCAGAGATCTCAAGTTTGATGAGCAAAAATCCATGCGAGCTTCCCTTTAGAGGGAGCTCCAACTATAGGCTATGGAGGAACTATTGGTTCCTAAGGAGGAGGAGCCTCAGATTGATGTGGAGCATCCGCATGCAGAGGTTCTAGGAGTGGAGACATCCACTCAAGCAGAGTCTTCTAGAGATGGACGAAAGTGCACAAGAGAAGATGACAGGTTTTTGAAGGATGTGAGAGAGAATGTGGGAGAACCATCTTCTCAGCGCAGATAGAGGAGGTCACTTGAGAGGTACACTTGATACATGGGCCTTGCTAGGGAATGTGTTGAGACTGAGCCATCTTCCTTTGAGGAAGCAGTGCAGCAGCTGATTTGGATTGATGTTATGGTGGAGGAGTATGACTCCATAGTTCGTAAAAATGTTTGGGACGTGGTTTCGAGACTAGAGAACAAGTTAGTTGTGAGTTCCCATTGGCTTTACAAGGCAATATTTGTTGCCTGTGTCTTTTCATAGGTCGAGCGGATCATGTTGCTGTAGTATATTTCAACAGAGGAGAAAGATGTTGACATTTTGACAAAGGCATTGTCAAAGTGTAAATTCTAGTTACATAGAGATAAGATCGGGGTGGCAGATAATCCCTTTCTTGTTGAGAGGGAGTGTTGAAATATGGCAACAAGAATATTCCAATTTAATTTGTCCTTGAATTAAATTGTGAATTAAAATCGAATTTAGTCTTAACAGCTACTGGGAAATAATTAATTAATTAATTTTAAATTAATTATTTGGAGAAATTCAAGTTAGAAGCCTTTCTGAAGTCGTGCAAGAATTATCCCTTAAATTAAGGAGATAAGATTGAGTTATATTTGAGTTGTAATTAGTTAACTCAATTTATTGAGTTAAGTCCAGTTAAATTAGTTCCAAACTGTTTGAGGAACTAATAGTGAGTTAATAGTCAGTTGATGCATTAATGCACTCAACTAGTGCTACTCCAGTTAACTGAAGATTCTCTCTTCAAAAACTCATGCATGTCTATTCTGAGAAAGACCCAATTGTGATTAATGTTCGAGGACAATGTACTATCAGTTGCATGTGTTTTCTCATGAAGAAAACTCATGCATGCAATCAAGGATTCATCCTTGAGGATTGCGCAGTTTTGAAGGTTTGTTTTTCCACTTGGTAATAGGCTAATCATCCACAAGGAATAGCGCAAGGAAATAGGAGCTTGGAGGGCAGAGAGGAAGGCTAGAGAGAAGCCAAGATTGCTTGTGAGAATCTGTGAGGATTGTACTGAGAGCTGGCTAGCTGTGAGAGCTAAGGCTTTGTATAATTCCTATATATTTCCACCATGTATGATAATACAATAGTGTGGAGTTTTGAGTTGTGGCTTTCCCAAAGTACTTGCTTAGTCAATTTAATGTCCTAAATTGCTACATAAATTATCAATCTGGGTGTCATAAACTAATGAAGTGTAGTGCACTATATGTGCTAGATAACCCTTTCTTACCTCACTATTTTCAAGTTTATGTTTGTTTTGGGGTTTTGATCTTTTGATTCCTATGGTTCTGCAATGTAATTGAAATCTTATTCTACTGCTACTAAGAACCTCAAAAAATGAAGTGAGAGTCTAGAAGAGCTTTTAGACCAAATTTGTAACCGAGTTTTTCAAAACAAGAAAGTGAAAAACAGAGCTTCTCTTCTTGCTATTGTAATTGATCCCAAATCATGAGTTGAAAGGACTCTTAAAACTGTTGTCTACTTAATTAAAAACCCAAAACTTAAGTGAGAAAATGGAATTGCAGCTATCTATAACAAACTGAAAATGAAATACTGGAAACAAAACTATTTCTGTTGTATAGTCTACTTGCAAAATTAAAGTTTGGTGAACTACTGCAATTAAACTAAGGAAAAGGAACAAAAATGAAACAACAACTATTCTATTTGTGAAAGAAAAACTAAATGAAGTATTGTTATCACTCTGCTATATAATTTAGGGAGAATTAATTCCTTATGATAGCAACATTTGAGAGATTTCATTCTTCATCATTTTAAAAGAAGTAAACATGAGAATGCAAGTAAAAACTCAGTCATAAATAAACATTTCACCACTTAGTTTTAGGTTCAACCATCAACGAAGGGCTTTTGGAAATATCCATTGAAATCATGAGTTACTAAATTGATAAGTAAATGGCATTAGACTATTTAACCCAAGAACTAATGAACAACAATTATAATGAAACACTCATTTACAAATACAACATTTTTCCATTTAGTTTGAGGATTAACCATCAACGAAAGGCTCTGGAAACATTCATTTATATCATGAGTGACTACACTAATAAGAAAAAGGTATTAAACATCTTGACTCAAAAACTAATGAACATCAAGAAGTCTCATTCATAAAATCAACATTTCACCATTTAGTTTGAGGATTAACCATCAACGAAAGGCTTTGGAAGCATTTGTTTATATCATGAGTGACTACACTGATAAGAAAAAGGCATTAAACAACTTAAATTTAAAAACTAGGAACTAAGGAACATCAGATGAAGTAAGTCTAATTATGCTACTGACATCAGTCTAAAAACTACAGTTAAGAAGCTAGGAAATAATGGAAACTAAAGAACTACTTCTACGTTGGAATGCAACTATCCCGAGTTAGTGGAAACAAATGACACAAGCTACAATAACCACAGTGTTAAGAAACAACTACGAACATGATAAAAACATAGTAAATATACAACTGAATGAAGAAAAACAACAAATGAAAAATGTACATAAATGAAATATACCCTTGACCACGCAGGGGCCCTTTGCAATGTCTAGGACCAGCAACAGAGAATCACTTCACACGCTTTAGGTATCCATAAAAAAAAAAAACAGAGTTGTTTTTTTATATTAAAAAGCAGAACACTAAGTGTCTCAAGCTACAAGTGGAAATTGCACTATTGTATCAGCAAAAACATGAACTAGTTCTGTGTTCCAAACGCTGATATTTATAGGAAAAATACACAACTGTTTGAGGAGAGAAGTCATCTACATCAAACACGTAGACAAGTAGTGTATCTGGAATTTTGGTCTTCGGTTGGCTTGAAACATAAATCTCCGAATAGTGGTTGTTGGATACTGGTTATGCAGGTGGCAAACGACATCCTAGGCTTCAGGAGACTGCCTCGGATTCATTTACTAAGAAACATGCAAAAATAGGGTTCTACTTATTGTAGGTTTCTTCTGTTGACTCCCCTTTGACCGGGGTCTTTCTAATTAACTTTTATCAAATGGATAGGACACCATCCATGTTCTGACATTTTCCAAGCTACCCATATGGTTCGTTTTTTCTCTCGACACCTGTAATCTACAAAAGTAAGGAGATGGTTGCGGAACAACCGGTTAGCTACAGAATGTGGCTATGTTCCGTAGCTAAAAAACAAAAACCTATCCAAATAACAAACATGACAATATAACTTGAAAATCACTAAGACATACTCCTTGAGACAATATGCAATGGCTTTTGATGATTTAGGATGCATTTTCATGGAAAAGCAAGGGAAGAAGGATGAAGAAGTTGCTCAAGAAAGAGGCAGTTTTGGAACTCAACATACCCCCACTGTGAAACTGTTGCATGTTGTCATGCAACCAAAATTGTAACACTCTTCTTCTACTGCATTTGCTCTAAAACTTCAGCTAGAACATCCAGCTTTTTCTTGCTTCTCTTTGCTGCAACTGCCATTCTAGGCTTCCTCATGAGGAATCTATATTTAAGGTTAATGAGAGCCCTGCTTAGCTTCCTGTTTTTCCTCTTTAATTTTTTGTTCTTCTTATGCCACAAACCCAAATGAAGTATGGTGTTATCATGAATGATCTTATCCAACTTGTTTTGGTCTTTTAAAGCTTCATTTTCCTTTTGAATATGCCTATTTAAGACCTCTAACTCAGATTTTTTGCTTAAGTGAACTAATAAGAGTCTCTTGTGATGTAGCTGGTGGGTTAGATGAAGTCCCCTGATCTACTGATGTATTCTTCTACTCCATTGACTCAATATAATCATAAATCTGCTGTTGAACTGGGTCAATCCCTGGAGAGACTCTCCTTAGGATGCTCTCAAAGTTTTGTTGAGGAGAATGTTGTGGAATTTTCTCAAATGAGATGTTGTCTTGGGATTGAGTTTGAGTTTCCTCTCCCAAATCTATGAATTGGGCCTCTTTTGACTTTGTTTTCTTCATTCTGCCCTTAAGCCTAGAGCTTCTCCTCAAACTTTGTGAGTCTATGTTTTCTTCTTGTTTTCTTTTGCCCTTTTCCTTCTCTTTCTTGGACTGTTCCTTGATTTTGACTAATTTTTCAAAAAGTAATTGCTCCTCTTCTGATGAAGGTTCAGGAGTTTGATAGATTTCCTCAAATTTTCTTTTCATTTTTCCTCTTTGTTTTGTTTGATTTATGATTTCTGTTGGAGTTTCAGAGAGAGGTTCTTCCTCATTGTTTTCTTTTGCTGAACTTGTAGGAGTGTTTTGATTGCAAGACTTGTTCTTCTCCTCCTACTCTTTTTCACTGAACTTCCTTCAGGTAACTCCGGTGGATCTTGGAAAAAGTTCCTAATCAGAAAGTTTTCCCATGTGTCTCCTATATCCTTTAAGTAATATTCAACTAGAATTTTTATGAGACCATGGTGATAAAGGTGAGATTCTATATCCTCTATTTTCTTCTAAACAATGGTGAACATCCTCCTTAAGCTATTCAACAAAAAGAATGATATATTGATGGTTTCGTTTTTATGAAAGTTCATCAACAACCTTATGTGATACATATACATTGAACCATAGCTACCCTCAAATGTGATAAATTTCTGCAAAATCAATAGAAAACTACTCCATTTATCCTTCAGTGCAGAGATGGGAATTCCTCTTTTGAAAATTGAGATATCCATACCTGGGTTTTGGAGAACGACATTCCAAGTCTCATCATGGAATTCTTTATTCTTGAACCACCTCTCTCCAACTTTTGGTAGTTCGGTTGCAGCTACAATGAAAGACTCGGTCACTGAGAACTTTATATCTCCAATCTCCACATCCACCCCATCAAATGATCTAGAAAATGACTTGGTGATTTCTTTGTGATGACCATCAAATTTCTCAATAAAACTCAACCGGCCAACTTTCTTCAACATCCCTTTCAACTGAGGGTATCCCTCCATAAATTTCACTCCTACAGGTTTTGTTCTTACAATGGGACCCATTACTCTTTTCTATGCTTTTCTTCACTGTTTTCGTGTAGAAAACTCTATAAACGGTAGTGGTATATGGAAGAAAAATAGTTACAAAGATGAGAATGGAATATCATAGTATTGTGGAAAGAAAACAATGGATATGGGAATGAAACATGGAGGGTGTACGAAGTAGGGAAACCGTATGTATGAAAAAGTGTGGAGGATGTAAGGACTGGTGGTGCTGCACATGTAGAACATGTGGAAATAGAGTATTGCTCATACACAGAACTGAAAATTGAATGAATAGTCCGAGTGCTCGTATTCATAAGAAGGCTGCGAGAGTAAAAAAAACGAGAAACTCGATATAATGAAGGAACAATAGGGATGTAAAGGGCTGTATCCAACTGGCTTAAGTTCACATAATTAGTCGTTAAATAGGTGTAACGAAGAAGTACATTGAAGTACGAGTTAAAGTCGAAGATCAAATCATGAGACCATTAAGAATTAAGTCGGAAGGCATGGTGGAGTAATTACAACAATCAAATCGCATGATGACAAGTCAAGGAGTAGTGTGAGTATTCAAATTATACAACTTATGTTTTTATATTGCTATTTGAAATAGGTTTTTATTCTCACCTCTAGAACCATACCTTTCCATTTGCTAAACTTTGGTTGCTTAGGTGCTGATGTGTCTTCAAAAGTTGATTTCTCCTTCAATATCTGCATATGAAATTTGTTATGAACTGGCCCTTTTTTTTAAGCTAATGATCAAACTGTTATTGCAGAGTCAGATTGGCCACATAACAAGATTAGTTGCGGACCTGGAACAGTTGCGGAATGTAAAACAATGAATAAAATATGACTTTATGAATAAATGAAAAATGGCAGTGACTGTGTGGATGAAATATGGTAGAGTGGAAATGAAAAACGGATATGGAATAAATGTTGGTGAAGTGGAGTGAAACTTGCAGAAATAAAATGGAATGAAATGAAGTAAACCATGAATTTTCAGAATGCATAATGATTCACCATTTTTGGAAAATATAGGGTGTCAGAATCTTCTAATTTTCACCCTGTATTTTCTGTATAAGGATGCCAATCATTGATTGGTTTTCAACCTTATAAATTTTTTTTTAATTGATGATGAAAAAGAACAAAGACTAAGTTGGTGGAGAAGAAGGATTCTTCTTCACCAAATTCATTTCAGAATTATTTTGAAAGATCTTAATAAACTCCTCTTTTGAGATTGGCTTTTGATAAATCTTCAGCCTATGACCATTCACAAGGAGAGGAGTTTGATGCTCATCTATGGTTCTGATTCTTACTGCTCCATTACTGAAGACTTTTTCAATCTCATATGGCCCAAGCCAATGAGTTTGAAATTTTCCTTGAAAAT
This sequence comes from Pinus taeda, assembly GCA_000404065.3. Taxonomy (NCBI): domain Eukaryota; kingdom Viridiplantae; phylum Streptophyta; class Pinopsida; order Pinales; family Pinaceae; genus Pinus; species Pinus taeda. The sequence continues at coordinate 152,031 of APFE030070578.1, read as the reverse complement.
CCTTGAACTTTGAATCAAATAGCAATGCCCAATCTCCCTCTTGAAACCTTTTGTCCTTGATGTACTTGTCATGCCACTTAACTCTTTGTTGCTGAACTAGACCAATCCTTTGAAAAACTTCTTGTCTGATTTCATCAAGTTCATTTAACTTCTCCAATCTATGCTTTTGAGCTTCTAACAAATCCATCCCCAACTTGAATGCCATCTTGAAAGTTTTGGCTTGGAACTCAATGGGGAATAGGACTTTCTTTCCATAAACAAGTTCATAAGGTGTATGTCCTGTTGTGTGCCTCCATGTAGTTCTATAGGCCCACAAGGCGTTAGGAAGCCTTGCTACCCAATCTCTTCTATGTAGATGCACAGTCTTGGTGAGTATTCCTTCAATCACTTTATTTGTAGACTCCACTTGACCATTTTCTTGTGGATGATAGGGAGTGGATTTCCTATGCTTGATCTTGTACTCTTCCATAAGCCTCTCCATCATTTTGGATTTGAATTGAGATCCCTGATCTGTCACAATTTCTATTGGAACACCAAAGCGAGTAAAAATATCCTCCAAAAGAAAACTAAATATAGAGTTTTCATTAGCAAAAAGTAATGCTCTGGCTTCTACCCATTTGGTGACATAATCAGTGAATACCAATATATACTTTTTCTACTTGGATGGAGGATTAATAGGTCCAATAAAGTCTAAAGCCCATTTTTCAAAGGGTTTGATAAGTACCTGAGGTTGTAATGGCATCTCATTTGAGGGAGTAGGTTTCTCTACCCTTTGGCAGCTGCCGCACCTTCTGACATATTCTTTTGCATCTCTGAATATGGATAGCCAATAATATCCTAAAAAAGGATTTTATAGGGTGTCCTCTTGTCAGCAAAGTGTCCACCACACAGCTCATCATGACATGCTTTGAGAATATTAGGCATTTCATCCTCCCTGACACACCTTCTGATCATAATATCTAGCCCTATTTCATACAATTCGTTAGAAATCCATGAATATCTTGAACTATTTTGAATAATCTTTCTTTTCTCTCTAGGAAATAAATGTGAAGGTAACTTCCCTGTAACCAAATAGTTAGCAACATCTACAAACCAAGGAATGAGTAGTTACTGCAACTAGATATTCATCAGGGAACTTATCCTCAACCGGAGAATCTTCTTTGATAGTCTAAATCCTGGACAAGAAATCAGCAACTGTGTTTTGTTTTCTAGGTCTATCTAGCATAGTAATATTGAATTCTTGCAAAAGTAAAAGCCATCTTATAACTCTGCCATTAGTAATAGGTTTATTCATCAAATATCTAATTGCATAGTGATCTGTATGAACAAAAGTTTCATAGCCTGTTATATAATGTCTAAACTTGTTAAATGCATGAACAACAGCTAAGAACTCTTTTTCAGTCATAGTATAATTCAACTCAATGGGAGTCAAATTCTTATTTTTATAGTAAATGGCATAAGGAATCAAATCTTTTTGTCCCAGTACAGCTCCTAGAGCTGTATCTGAAGCATCTGTAGAAATATGGAAAGGAAGTTTCCAATTTGGTTCTCTTAAGATAGGTGCTTCAGATATTTTGCTTTCAAGGTTTCAAATGCTAGTTGGCAATCAGGATTCTACCTGAATTCACAATCTTTTGTAAGAAACTTGAAGAGTGGAGATGCTACTTTGGTAAAGTTTTCTATAAACCTTCTGTAATATCCTATAAATCCTAGAAAACTGCTAACATGTTTTTGGCAATTTGGAAATGGTAACTTAGAGATGACTTCAACTTTAGATTTGTCTAATTTAATCCCATCTCCTAAAATGTGATGTCCTAAAACAATACCTTCAGTAAACATCATAAAGCATTTTTCATGGCTTAGTGAAAGGTTTGTTTCTTTACATCTTTTAAGGAATTTTTCCAATTTTTCCAAGGCTTCTTCAAATGTGTTACCATAGATTGTAAAATCATCCATATATACCTCTACACAATCATGTATTAGATAAAAAAAAATTCCTAGTACTTCTCTTTGGAATGTTGTGGGTGCATTACATAATCCAAAAGGAAGCACTCGGTAGGGAAAATTTTCCCATGGACAAGTAAATGTGGTCTTATCCTGATCCTCAGGTGCTACCTAAATTTGATTATAACCACTAAAACCATCCAAAAATGAAAAGTACTTTTTACCTGCTAATGTATCTAATACCTGATCTATAAAGGGCAAAGGAAAGTGATCTTTCAAGGTTGCTTTATTCAATTCTTTGTAATCAATGCACACTCTCCATTTACCATTCTTTTTAGGCACAATTACCAAAGGAGAAAACAATTGGCTATCTAATATTGGCTAAATGAAGTTTACATCGAGTAGTTTTTGGAGCTCTTCTTTCACAATCTCCCTAAGACTTGTATTCATTCTTCTCTGAGGTTGTCTGATTGGTCTACTGTTTTCCTCAATATAGATATGATGGATACAAGTCTTAGGGTCAATACCTTTCATGTCAGTATATTCCCATGCAAATGCAACATAATGCTTTGTAAGATCTTGGTTAGCTCTTCTTGTTGTAATTTCTCCAAGTGTTTGTTTATGTTCAATGTTCTACATGGAAAAATTTCAATTGTAGAGCTACCGAACTCTTCCATAGAATAAAGAGACATCTGCCTAGATGAAAAGTATTCAACATTATATTTTACCTAAAATTGTGCATGATCATATTCTGAAGATGTTTCAAAATTTTCTAATGTGTTCAAAATTTGATTATCCTCACTAATTTCTAATATAGTAAAGATAGGTTGTATAACATCTTCATCATCGATCCATTCCTTTTCTGGAGGATACAAAGTGAATTTCTTTGTTGAACTACCATCAGAAATGTACATGTCACCAAATCTACAACTAATAAAACCATCAGTTGTGGCTAGCTAAGGTCTTCCTAAGATAAGTGGGTGTCCTCCTAGATTATTCTTGGAAGTTAAAATAATGAAATCAACAAGATATTTTGAAGAATCTAAAGAGACTAAAATGTATTCTAGCACACCATCTGGTTTGATTACTGATCTATCTGCAAGTTGCAGTAAGGTAGGTGTGTAAAGAATATTAGGAAGTTTAAGTTGTTCCATTGTCTGTTTACTCATAATGTTTATTTCTGCCCCTAAGTCAAACTATGTGTTTGGAATTTCAATCCCATTTATGTGTGTCTTGAAAATTGGACTTCCTAGATCCACATATTTCTACATGGCACTCTTTCCCATCATGATATTTGTTATTTTTCCTACCAGGTGAATTCTTTTTGTGTCTCTTGGTTTTCTTCTTGGTCTTTTGATGCTCAATTCCTTTATTGTTTTTGCTAGAATAGGAATTTCTCTAATGGCTTGTAACAAAGGAATCTTGATACAAACATTCTTTAATTCATATAGGAAGTCATAATTGGGCAACAAGATCAGTTTTTCCACTCCTTTATCAATTTGTAATCTCTTAGGAAAAGGAAGTGTAAAAGTAGATGCAGGTTGCTCAATTATAGGAGTTGTGTTTATTGTCTCTTTTTGTTTTTTTTTTTAATGTTTTGGTTTTGAAGGGATGTTCCCTTAAAAATTTTATTAACTTTTAGAGAATCCTCCCCAGAAGCATCTTGTTCTTGAATATCTATTGAAATTTTTTCCTTTTCTAAAATCCTACCAAATCTAAGTTGAACATCATTAAGATCTAGAGAAACAATCATGTAAGTAGGAAATTGTTGTCCTTCTACCATATAAGCATTTTGAGGGTTTTTGTTATTGGGGTTTGGCAATGGTTGGGCTGGTAGTTGATTTGGCTTTTGTTGAAATGGAAGTAAGAGTTGATGATTTTGACCTTGTTGTGGAAATGGCAATGAAAGGTGAGGGCTTTGATTTGGAAGTTGTGATTGTTGATTTTGTGGGGGGGGGATAGCTCTAATAAGATAGAGGATATTGATGATATTGAGAAAATCTCCCATAGGGATTTTGTACCCCTTGTGCCCGTGGTTGAGATTGATGCTGATTTTGAGGTTGAGGCCAAGGTTGCTACCAAGAATTCCAGTTTGGTGGGGGCTGAAAATTCATTGGATTGTTAAATCCTTGATTTTGTGGCCCTTGCCAAGGTCTTCTTGCAACAAAACAAAGAGGTTCTATATAATTTGGGACTACTTCCTCTTGAAAGACAACCTTAAGACCTGGGATTGAAGGACAACCCTTGGTCTCATAACTTTCTGAATAAATCATACAATTTTCTACAATTTTTGCATCTAAAGGGCATTCCCTTGGAGCATGTTTCTTTCTGCGTTTTAGAAAAAAATGGCTAAAACATCAACTTTTGTTTTCTGCTTGTTTTGGATTTTGAGGGTGTCTAACTGCTCACTAAGGCTCCCTAAAATATCAGTTTTGAACTCATCAAGCATATTGCCAATTTTTGCCCTACTTACAGATCTAGCTGCAGATTTGTTTGCTCTAATAAGAGAAGGATCTCTTGGTCCTTTCCTATTTTTAGATTTTCCTCTTGAGAGATGGACACATAGTTCTGCTATATCATTCAATGGAAGTTGAGAGATGTCTCCCTTCCCCATCATGTTAAGGATATCTATCCATTCATCTCTAATGGCCTTCAACAAAATAACTTTCAAGGTTTTTTCATCTAAATTGTTCATTTTTGCTCTTTTCAAATTGTAGTTAAACCTCTCAAACAAATCCTCTAAGTTTTCATCTTCCTTTTGCATCATTTTGAACACTTCATCCTTATGATTGGTAGGCATACAGTAATCCAAGTATCTATCCAAAAATTTCTGTTTCATATCATTCCAAGTTCTAATGGATTGAGTGACTAATCCCATAAACCATTTCAAAGAAGCCCCTTTTAGTGTTGAAGGGAACAATTTGAGTTTTTGAGAGTCTTCTAGATAGTCATAAGTTCGGCATAAGACTTCAAACTCAAACAAAAATGTTTTAGGATCCTCACTTCTCAACCCATAAAAGTTTGGGAGGACAGATGGTGAAATGTTTTTCAATGTTGTATGTGTTTCCTCATCTACTATAGGGAATCCAAATGAGTTATCTCCTTCCCTAATTCCTCTACCTCCTCCATTGTTACCTCTACCTCCTCCATTGTTTCCTCTACCTCTTCCTATACCCCCTCCTCCAAATAGTGAAAATTCTCCATCTTGTTCTTCTTTTGCCATGATAGTTTCCTCATAATCTTTTGGTTCTTCTACTAATGGTTGATGAGAGAGAGTTTCTACTTCTTCTTCTTCTCTAGGTATTCCTACTTCTTCAACTACAATAGGCTCCCTTATAGAGGTGAAGAAGGTTTCCTCTCCTAGGTCTGGTTTAGTAGATGAAGTGGGGGAATCTTCTAACTGAGTTGCTACCCCTTGAATTCTAGGAATCCTAAGGCTAGGAGTATGGGTCTGGGATGGAGGTGTGTCCTTTCTAACCCTTAGTGGAGTAATTGGAGTTGTGAAAATCGAAATTCTGCCCCTACCTATAAATCTACCCCTAGAATCTCTTTCTCTATGCATGACTTTTTTTCTTTTCTTTTATGAATGTAAGAAGTAAGGCTACCTAGCTACACTTCCCCGGCAACGGCACCAAAATGTTTAGTCAATTTAGTGTCCTAAATTGCTACATAAATTATCAATCCAGATGTCATAAACTAATGAATTGTAGTGCACTATGTGCTAGATAACCCTTTCTTTCAAGTTTATGTTTGTTTTGGGGTTCTGTTCTTTTGATTCCTAAGGTTCTACAATGTAATTGAAATCTTATTCTACTGTTGCTAAGAACCTAAAAAGATGAAGTGAGAGTCTGAAAGTGATTTTAAGCCAAATTTGGAAGTGAGGTTTTCAAAACAAGAAAGTGAAAAATAGAGCTTCTCTTCTTGCTATTGTAATTGATCCCAAATCATGAGCTAAAAGGACTCTTAAAAATGTTGTCTACTTAATTACAAAACCAAAACTTAAGTGAGAAAATGGAATTGCAGCTATCTATAAAAAACTGAAAATGAAATACTGGAAACAAAAATACTTCTGATGTCTAGTATACTTGCAAAATTAAAGCTTGGTGAACTACTGCAATTAAACTATGGAAAAGAAACAAAAATGAAACTGCAACTATTCTATTTGTGAAAGAAAAACTAAATGAAGTATTGTTATCACTCTGCTATATAATTTATGGAGAATTAATTCCTTATGATAGCAACATTTGAGAGATTTCATTCTTTATCATTTTAAAAGAAGTAAACATGAGAATGCAAGTAAAAACTCAGTCATAAATAAACATTTCACCACTTAGTTTTAGGTTCAACCATCAACTAAGGGCTTTTGGAAATATCTATTTAAATCATGAGTTACTAAATTGATAAGAAAATGGCATTAGACTACTTAACCCAAGAACTAAAGAACATCAATTCTAATGAAAGACACATTTACAAATACAACATTTCGCCATTTAGTTTGAAGATTAACCATCAATGAAAGGCTCTGGAAACATTCATTTATATCATGAGTGACTACACTAATAAGAAAAACACATTAAACATCTTGACTCAAAAACTAATGAACAACAAGAAGTCTCATTCATAAACTCAACATTTCCCCATTTAGTTTGAGGATTAACAATCAACGAAAGGCTTTGGAAACATTTGTTTATATCATGAGTGACTACACTAATGAGAAAAAGGCAATAAACAACTTAAATTTAAAAACTAAGAACTAAGGAACAACAGATGAAGTCTGTCTAATTATGCTACTAACATCAGTTTAAAAACTACAGTTAAGAAGCTAAGAAATAATGGAAACTAAAGAACTATTTCTACGCTGGAACGAAACTATCTTGAGTTAGTGGAAACAAATGACACAAGCTACAATAAATAAAGTGTTAAGAAACAATTATGAACATGATAAAAACACAGTAAATATACAACTGAACAAAGAAAAACAACAAATGAAAAATGTACAGAAATGAAATATACCCTTGACCATGCAGGGGCCTTCTGCAAGGTCTAGGACTAGCAATGTAGAATCACTTCACATGCTTCAAGTATCCATAAAAAAATAGAGTTTTTTTTATATTAAAAAAAAGAACACTAAGTGTCTCAAGCTACAAGCAGAAATTGCACTATTTTATTAGCAAAAACATGAACTAGTTCTGCATTTCAAATGCTGATATTTATAGGAAAAATGCACAACTATTTGAGGAGAGAAATCATCTACAACAAACATGTAGACAGGTAGTGTATCCGAAAATTTGGTCTTCAGTTGGCTTGAAACTTAAATCTCTGAATAGTGGTTGTTGGATACTAGTTATGTAGGTGGCAAATGACATCCTAGGCTTCAAGAGACTGCCTCGGATTCATTTACTAAGAAACATGCAAAAACAGGATTCTACTTGTTGTAGGTTTCTTCCGTTGACTCCCCTTTGATCGGGGTCTTTCTCATCGACTTTGATCAAATGGATAGGACACCATCCATGTTCTAACATTTTCCCAGCTATACATATGGTTCATTTCTTCTCTCAACACTTGTAACCTACAAAAGTATGGAGATGGTTGTAGAACAACCGATTAGTTGTGAAATGTGGCTACGGATGGATACGTTCCATAGCTGAAAAAAATAAATAAATAAACAAACAAACAAACAAACAAACAATATAACTTGAAAATGACTAAGACATACTCCTTGAGACAATATGCAATGGCTTTTGATGATTTATGATGCATTTTCATGGAAAAGCAAAGGAAGAAGGATGAAGAAATTGCTTAAGAAAGAGGCAATTTTGGAACTCAACAATATTTTCATGTGTATTGTGCCATTGATTCTTCTTCTTCTGGTTATATTTTTCAACTTGATCATTAGGCTTCCACAAATTCATAGAAGTATGTTATAGTATTCTGCTTTGATTTATATTGCATTATCGGGTTAACCTATCACAGATTTTCTACATGGACATACAAAAAAGCCAAACCTTATGGCTTGAAGTTAGCTTTCGTCAGAAACTAAATATTTTCCTCAATGTTTCTGATCTTTTGAGATCACACTAAGGTGCGGCAGAAAAGAGCATATGCATGAGAAAAATCCTTCCTTTCTGTTTTTGATTTGCCCAGATTGCACAAAGTCGCGGGGCAAAGAGCATACACATAAATGAAAGGTATAGATCCGGCAATAAAAAATAGAGAGCTAAATAAACCAAAATAAATAGAGATGAATAACAAAAACTACAAATAAAGATTGTATACCTCTAGATCTTAAAAATGACGTAGCTAGGGCTACGAGAAACCTTTTTGTGTGAAACAAAAGGGGTTCCTCACTGGAACATATGCTCCTAACACAATAGAGCAGTCATCTCGGCCCAAAAGCAATTAAAAACAATAGATCCAGGAAACGACAATCGGATGCAGTTGTACTAGCTTCGGATTTGGATCACCAGTAGATGTAGCCCTCAAATAGCTCTGATACCATGTAGGAATTTATAGGGTAAGTTCCTCATATAGAAGAGCAGAGGATACCACTCACAAACAGATCATAGATCAATACACCGATATTCTTGACATGGTTAAAACCCTCAAAGAGGGAAACAGCCCACGACCTGAGCCAACACGACCACTTCAGGCAATTTATTAATAAAAGAAAGTAAATTTACATAAGTTTCTCTCATGAACAGCCACCTTACAAATGACCCTCCATGCTCTTTAAATAGAGATCATGGACCAATCAAGTGCTAATCCATAGATAAAGTGTCAGTAATTCCGAGGAGAGAATGAACCGTCGGATCACTTCATGTCTAGAACATATCGTGACCATTAGATTGTAATTTACAAAAGTACATAGTAAAGAAACACACTTTACCTAACTCTATACTAGACCAAGTTATACTTAACTATTTCCTATGTGTCAAAATATCCTAATAGTGATATATAACATTAATATGCTTTGCTTTAGAATGATATGTTGGGTTTTTTGCTAAGTGAATATCGCTCTAACTATCACGATGCAACACATACTTGTCTTGTTTTATTCCCAACTCTTCTGGGAATTGTTGCATCTATAGTATTTCTTTACAAGCTTCTACTGCAACTATATATTCTTCCTTTGTTGTGGAGAAAGTCACTATCTTCTACAATTTGGACACCCAAGACACTGTTGCACCTACAAAAGCATATAAATAACCAATGGTGGAATTTCTACAGTCCACATATCCAACCATATTTGCATCTTTGTAACCTTCAAGTTTGACACTATTGTAAACGAAACATAAACAATAATTACTTGTATCCTTGAGATACCTGAAAAATCCACTTCATCGCTTGCCAATGTTGTTTTCTTGGATTTGCAAGTAACCTACTTACAAATCCCACTGAATTTACAATATTTTCTCATGTACATACCATGGCATACATTAGACTACCAATTGTTGAAGCATAAAGGGTCCTTCTCATTTCTTCTTTCTCCTTATCATAAGAGGGAAATAAGTTAGCACTGATTTTGGTGTTAGGTGCAACAGGTGTACCCACTGGCTTGGCATCATTTATATTGAACCTATCTAACTCCTTTTCAATATATTTTTCTTGTGATAGCCACAATTTTTTGTTCTTTTTGTCATATATAATTCTCATACCCAGTGTTTTTTGTAGTGGACCCAAATCTTTCATTGCAAATCTGCTACCCAAATCCTTCAACCTGTTGATCATGTTCTTATTATGTCCAACAATTAACATGTAACCCACATATAAGAATAATTTAATGTACCTTTCTTCATATTAGTGTGGTGCATGTTTAGCCCATAAAGACTCTTTTTCAATTTGTGAACTAAATTCTCTTTACCTTTTTCTTTGAATCCATCTGGTTTCTCCATATAAATATCCTCCTTCAGATCTCCATGAAGGAAGGTTGTCTCGACATCTAATTGCTCACTTTCCAAGTCTAAAGTAGTAACAAGACCAAAAATAATACCTATGGATGACACCTTAACAACAGGAGACAAAATTTCTATAAAATCAATGCCTTCTTTTTTTGCAAACTCTTTTACCACTAGCCTTGCCTTGTACCTCTCTTTCTTCCCTCCACCCTCATGTTTAATCCTGTATACCCATTTATTATATAAGATTTTTCTTCCTTCTAGAAGCTTTACTAATTCCCATGTTTTGTTTTTCAATAAAGAGTACATTTCTTCCTCCATTGCTTTCTTCCACTCTTTGCTAGTTTTCACTTTACTAGCTTCCTAAAAAAATTCAGGTTCGCCTTCATTAGTTAGCAAAATATAATTTGAGGGTGGATATATTTGTGAAGATTTATGAGTCCTCGTAGACCTATGAACCAATTGTCGTGGTGTGTTTTCTAGTTGGAATTCTTGCAAATGTTATCACACATTTTCTTCTTGTTGGTGTGCATCATTTTCCACTTGTTTGTTGTCACATTCTTGAATTTTCTATCCATCTTCTTGCATTGTTGGGATATTTGTAAGCTTATTAAAATTTTTCTTTACCTCTGTATCATCTGTAGACCTTTTAAACATACTCCTCATCTTCTCCATGATAGTATGGTTCAATCTTTCTGCAATACCATTCTATTGAAGATTACCTGGGACAGTATTTTCATGCTTTATGTTGAACCTATTGTAGTAATATTTGAATACATTTGAGCAATATTCACCACCATTATCTATCCTTAAACACTTCAGTAGTTTGTTAGTCTCTCTTTCAACAACAACATAAAATTTTTGAAATATCTCAAATACCTCACCTTTTCTTTTCATGGGATATGCCCAAACCTTCCTAAATGCATCATTTATGAACATGAAAATATGAGGCTCCTCCTAAAGACTTAATATTGATTGGCGCACACACATCAAAATATACAAACTCTAGTATACTTGTTTTCCTTTCATGGCAACGTTTCATAAATGAAACTCTTCATTGTCTACCATATATGTAATGCTCACAAAGATTAAGTTCATGGGATTTCAAACCCGGAAGAAGATTTTTTCCACAAGGATGTTAAGCCCTCTTTAACTCGTGTGACTCGACTGCTTATACCATAGATTCATTGAGTTTCATTCTTTTACAACAGTAGCCACATTCAATATTTTTGTGTTTACCCTTAATGCATACAAGGTTCCTAACTTGAGTCTCTTAGCTAAGAACAATGTTCCTTTACCAAACATTATATGGTATCATTCATCATCTAACTTCGCAATGGAAATCAAATTCATTCCAAGCCCTAGCACATGCCTAACCTATTTCAACAATAAACTGGAACCATCTTTTTTCTTTACTATAACATCCCCTGCTCCTTTAATATCACAAAGAATTTTTTTTCCCAATCAAACCTTACATAGATTACCAGAGTTATAAGAAATACAATTTTCTCTACTTTGAGTAGCATGATAAGAAGATCTAGAATCTGAAATCCAATAATTATCATGATTAGAAGAAAAAAGGCATGCATCTTCACAAGAAACAATGAGCCTCACCTTATGATGCAACAATATTGGTTTCTTCATTGTTGTTTGTGGCCACCTTTTAGTCTTTTTTTCCATATCTAATAATTATTTTTTATGTAACCATGTTTTTTCCAATGATGGAGAATTATTCTTCCATTCCTAGATTTTGGTCTACCTCTAAATTTTGAACACTCTCGTCCATCACGTTCAATTTCCCTTCCACAATCAGATAAGGTTAGAACTTCTCCTCCCTAATTTTCTGAAATTGATTTGCATCACAACTCCTCATTCATTAAATTGTTGCTAACATTACAAAGCTTCAAGGACCCTACAAGTGCTGAAGTGCTAATAGCTACTATCAAATTCTCCCAACTATTTGGCATGGAGCACATGCGCACGATGACTCTAATCCCATCATTTATAGTGATTTTGATAGATGCAAGCTCACTAGTAATTATAGTGAATTCATTTAAGTGCTTTGCAACTAAAGCACCCTCTTTCATCTTTAGATTATATAATTTCTTCATCACAGACACTTTGTTTGTTGTTGTGTTCTTCTAGTACATGTCATGCAACTTTTTCCATAGCCCTTCTATTGTCTTCTCCTAAGCCACATTGACGTACACATTCTTTATTAGGTACTACCGAATTGTAGCAATGGCTTTCCTGTCCAACTTATTCCAATCTTCTTTTGCCATCATTGAGGGTTTCTTACTACTTCCTCAATCAACAAGTATCAATCCTTCAAGGTCAATATATCCTCCATTTGAGATTTCCACAAGGTGACATTAACTCCATTAAACTTCTCCATATCGCTCATTACAGTCTCCATATTGAGAACCACAACACCAAAAATTTACTTGGAAAATCCAGTAGTGTACTAGGGAAAAACCACAAGGAAAATATCAACAACATTCTAGAACTCACTTAAATTATTGTATTCACTGTTAACTATATTTGGACTCAAACTTAACAATCTCTTACTCACACTTAAATAATTGTATTCACTCTTACTCACACTTAAATAATTGTATTCACTCTTAACTATATTTGGACACGCACTTAACAATCTCTCACTCACACTTGAATATTTGCATTCATTCTTAACTATATTTGGACTCACACTTAACATAAAGCAATGTTAATTATGACATGTGTGTACATCTAATCATAATTAGCTCATGAAAATAATTAGGAAATATAGTATAGTATTTTTAATTCTATGATTTGAAAGTATAAAATGGTTATATAATTTCAAACTTATTACACTGCAACGTTTTACCCTGCACAGCAACAAAAATAGATATATTATTCTCTCCAAGTTTTCCTTGGACATATGGTCATAAATCAATATTTATTTTCATATGTTAAAACAACATAAACAGTGCAATCTAGAAAGCAGAGTGGTATCGTCTTATTGTAGATGAATTAAGCAATTTTTTCTGGCAAATTGTTCTGCTCTGCTTTGTGTTATATAGAAAACATGAAGCCCTAATTAATCACTCAAGCACATCATTATGTTAAGAAAACTGTACATATATCTGTTGTAGAAAACAGGAAACCTGAATTGATTAATCGAGCACATTACTAAAGAAGAAGAAAACTGTACATATATCTGTTGTAAAAAACAGGAAACCTGAATTGATTAATCGAGCACGTTACTAAAGAAGACTGTCCATGTACTCCACCGTCAAGTTTGTTTACTTACCAAAATTATGCTGCTGCTACAAAATTATCTCCACATCCTACAACTTCGAGTGAGATGCTCGGACTGACGCAAGCACCTCTTTCAGCAGGCTCTTCAGTAGACGGTGATCTTTTCTATAATGATTAGCCGAAAGAGAAAACAATTTAGCAAGCGACACTAAAGCCCGGATTGGAGCAACCCCTTTTAGCAGCTTATGAAGATGGTTTTGACAAATATCCTCCACCCAATTCCCCACAACAATCTCTGAAAGATTGCCCAGACCGGAAATTCCACCAGTCTCTACGCCTTTCAAATGCAAATTGATGCCCTTCCAAGAAAATAAATTGAGAAACTCAGAGTAAATCCCCTCCCTTAGGGAAACCACATTCACTCGACGAGGAACATAATCCACATGGATATTCAATGGGTATATTTCACATTTCTGAAAGAATGGAACTAGAATCTCCTCCTCTGCACTTAGCTCCCTGGACGATCCTTTTTGAGAAAAGAATTTAATAAAGAAATTAAGTTGCCTCTGGTCAAAATGTAACCGTAAAGGAAGCAACTTCATGACCACCCGATATTCTTCGAGAGGAATTGAAGGATCAGGCTTTACAGCTTCTACCTTTAGTTTCAATGCTTTTGCAGTGGAATCTCTGGGATGCTTTCTTGAATGATAGTCACGCAAAACCTTTTTCCAAGGAGCACGTTCACTGTGATCTAAAATCCCCAGGTCTTGTATTGACAAGGCAAGTTTTGATGCATAAAGCCCACCACCCTTAGGGAACGCATCATACTGAGCATTCATTCCTTGCAAATCAACTTCAAACAGTGAACATACATTTCTCGCAGATTCGCCTTGAATTTTGTGGGTAAGCCAGTCCGAACCTGCAAACATCTTCCAGGTGACCCCGAAGTTAGTGAGTGAAATTCGACCAACTGACTGAATGTCTTTGCCCGACCAAGAGGAATTTCCAGAGCTCCCATGAGACCCTTTCACTTTTCTTTGTATTATTTCAATGTCTGAGACATGATTTTCCAAGATTCTCAAGGGATTGCTCTCATACCATCCGCCCTTTCCATCCAGAACGTCTTTATCGGTTACCATAGAGCTTTTACTGGGCCTAGGTGATTCTCCAACCTTCAATTGTTTGCTTTCAAATATTTGTGACATGGGGATTGATTCAGGAAAATCTTTCATATTATCTGCTTGAGCACTTGATGTAGGCTCAGATGGTACACTTTCTTTGATTGTAGCACCAACAACACAGACAGATGTAGACACACCACCCTCATAACATCCACCCTTTTCATCCAAAATATCTCTATCTATTGCCACAGTGCTTTTATTGGGCCTAGCTGATTCTCCAAGCATTAATTGTTTGCTTTCAAATCTTTGTGATATGTGGATCCATTCAGGAAAATCTTTCATATCATTTGCTTGAACACTTGATGTAGGCTTAGAAGGTTCTCCTTCTCTTACCGTAGGACCTACTGATGTAGACACAAAACCTTCCAAATCAGTGTCATCTACAAATTCAAGTTCACTAAATAAAAAATGGGACTGACTATTCAATGTAGTATCTATACCCTCCTCATTTTCAGGCCTCGCATGAAGGTCTCCTGAACGAAAGGCATTCTCCACAATGCCTTTCATAAACCCAACTGGTGTGACTTCAGAAGGATGATGGTTGTCCGAGTAATCATTGTTTAAGGAAAATACAACACTACTACTGTAAATTTCGGATATCTCAGCAAAAACTTTGCTGTTCACCTCAAGTGAGCTAACCTGCTTCCAGTTATCTTGCCTTGTTTGTAAGTGAGCAGCAAACTCTTCATAATCAGGTACAAAAAGTAGTTGAAGCTGCGCAACCAAGCGGCTAAGAGCTGCAGTTGTGTCATGGCAAGTACCCAGGCAAATATGACCATTTGTACAGTTAAATTCCCAAAGCAAGTTGTCCTGGCAATTCATTTCAACATCGAAGTTCAGTATTGCCTCTCCAGCAATCTTCACATACCCTTCTGATTGTAAGGATTTTGCATCATAAGCATGCTTATGATTTCTTCTTTTCGATAAATCCAAAAGCAGAAGACCTACATCTTCGAGCAAGATAGTATACTTTTTGTTGACTGTATCAGGTTTTGTCTTGAATGAAAACCTCATTGCTGCTGCAGCTAAAATACATGCAACTGGTGCACATGCTTCTTCAACACAACCACCAACACTGTAGAAATTCGATGCTTGACCTGTGGAAAAACTGCTTGCGTTTGTGGTTTCAAAAGATGGCTCATAACTCACAGCAATATCTAGTAACTCTAGCAAAAAAGAAGTAGAGTGGTTAGCATTGTTGAGAAGCCTTGCTTGCGGAGCAGTATCAGCAATTTGTTGCTCATCGGTAGAAGATTGATTAAAGAATGAAATGATTGAACCCAACCAATCAAGCCGACCACCAGGTGCAACAAGTGTAGCACATCGAACTGTAACAGATGTTAGACTCTGCAAATATTTTGGGTTATCATGATGTATAATTGTTGTTCCTGCATTTCCACTAGCCAATGCATTGGTACCTTCCCCATCACCACGACCTAAAACATTGGTTTTGAGAGATAGTAGACAGAATTCTCGAATTGCTCCAGCAGATTGTGGCTGCTCTCTTTTGTCAGCAAACGATCCATACAGAAATCCCTCATCATGATTTAGACAAAAATAGTTAGCACCAGAGACACCCTCAAGATTTGAAGCAGACAGAACTTCAACATTTCTAACTGTTAGCCGAAAACTGGCCCAATATCCTCGAAGTTCCCTTTCCATGGAAGCCGTTACGTTCACTGGCTCTGCCAAATGTATTGCAATATCAAGTACCTGACACTCAAACAGAATCAAGGACTGTGATACCTTTGTGTGACAGCTTTCTTTCACAATTTTTCCTTCTGAATTCAAGCAAGTTTCTTTGTGCCTTTTAAAGCAAATGCAATCAATGAGCAGACTTAGAAGATTAGCTACTAGAATGTGCTCGGAGCCGTGAAGATCAAGCTGTGCATGTGATAACGAGAAGTCAATCAATAGAGCAGAGTTCTGACTCATCTCCTCCCGAACATTAGAACCAGGAGCTTCTAAAGCTTTTGCAATAGTAAATTCTGAATTGCTTCCATTCACTCTCGTACTTCTAGCTCTTCTTGTCCAATGTTCTTTACTGTCTTCCCATGCTCTTTCCATAATCCTCGTCCCTGTTTCGGGAATATCCTGCCACTGGACGACAAACACTGAATTAGCCCCTTTCTTTCCTTTTAAGCTGCTAAAAACTTTGCGAGCAGAAAATTGCGGTTCGGCAAGATCACCAGAGACCATCTTAACATTAGTTCTGCCGGAAGGAGAAACCAGAAATAAGGCACTCTCTCCCATTTTCAGATTGACAAAACTTGATGAAGGAAAATGAGAGTGTTTTAAAGATGCTACATCTTCCTCAAGCAAACATTCTTGCTGGCACTTTCCAACACTTACAGAGTCGGAGAAATCAATACAAATGAAATTGTCCCTCATCAAATATGGACTCATATCCTTGTTTATTTGCGTGGGGAAACACAGAACAACCCTTCCACAAGATATAGAAACATTACCCTGTATACTTCCTTGTGGAGCCTCATTTTTTCCACTGAAATAATAGCCATCTCTTGCTTCATTTGAAATTCTGCCGAATCTCTTAAAGCGATTTGCAATGCCTTCAGTCAACTGACACAGTTCATTTGCCGCGTAAAAATCTACCCACAAAACAAATGGCTGAAGTTGTACCTCAAACTTTGTGCAGCTACTCAAACTACTATAATGACAGGTCAGAGAGAAATGTTGAGCAGAATCACACTCTGAAGCCAATAATTTGATCTTCACAAACTTCTTGAAAGTGCTAGTTGTGCTTTCCCTTTTATTAGCCTTAGCCTCATAGACCAATGCCTTATCCTCGCTTTTTATGTTATTGATCTTATCAACTGTTTCGGGAGTATAAAGTGATAAACGGAACCGGGGTAGTGCACGTTCAACTGTCCTTTGTAAATGTCTGATCGACGGCACGGGCATACTGCTTTCACTGGACTCTTCACAATTTGACAAACTGATCTTTGTGCCTTTTCCACTGTCATCAAGCAGATACTCATAGATTTCAAACTGTTTCACCATTGTTGTGAACCTAACTTCTTTAGCAGATACTTGAACAGAAAATATCAAATCTTCAAAATTAGCTTCTAAATAATTTTCTTGAAACTCCAAGCATCCAGTCCCCTGTTCCAAGCATTGAACCCTTGACCTTTCCAGGGATGACACAAGATTGGCATAGCCGTGATCTTCAAATGCAAGTACTACAGATACACCATCCAATCTAACGTTTAGATTGCAAGCATCGGTAATAAAACCAGAAACGGAATAAGGCAAACTCCCCAAGCCACTACTGACCGAAATCGCAGACAAATTCGTTGAATCATCTAAACAGTCAAAGAATTCATCATCGCCACTTTCTCCCGAGTCAACGTTCTGCACCCAGTTAGATATGATCATGTAATCGGGAATCAAAGTTGTTTCTTCCCTAGCTGGTGAAGGCATGTTTGGAAATGGACTAATCTTGACATCGGTTTTCCCTGATTCACTAAGATAGAAACCAAGACTCTCGTTATGCTCAAATCCAATAGATTGCTCAATATTCGAACATAGATTAGGTTCACAGCCTTTATCTCCACATTCACCCATGGATTGCAGTAAAGAAATTAGCCTTTCTATTGTACATGGCTGCAAGTGCAACTTTATAGGATCAAAATGAATTTCTGCATTGATCTTGGGAATATCCGTAGAACCACTTCTCCCAGGTATGCTTAACTGAACTGATCCGGAGAAACCACCTCCTTTTCCATCTATAATTGGCACTGGAACTGGAACAGGGCTCTTGCCAGGCTGACCAAAGAGTGATTCAACAAAATGCCTTAAACTTCCAGGTGGTGAAACCTTGTCTATTACATCATAGAGATCAACAGTTGCACCTTGAAAGTTTGTGAATTTTGTCAACATAGCATTATCTGGATGAAGACCAGACGCACTTTCATCTCCATCTCCAACTCCACCTCCAGACACATATTCTGTTTGCAGCACTCGAAGTGTGAGAATGCTTTGAGACTGACAGTTGCTTTCCCCCCTCACATTTGCACCGCAAATCTGTGACCCCTGCTCAAAGATAATAATAAGATTCTTAATCTTAACATGGAGACCACACAGGAGCCTTTCCATCATCTGAGCAACCATCTTCTTAACCCAATCCTGAACACCATTAAGGTAAGTGGCGCCCTCTACCTGCCCCGAGTACACTTCTGATGCAGACCGTTCTTCAGTAGATATTTCGACCTCAGTTCGAGTCCGAGGAGCAAGCAAAACCACAAGCTCATCTACATTAATCTCACAAATTTCAAAAGCTGCCAGTTCTAATTTCCATGGGATTTTGATTGATATGCTGCCACTATATCCTTCTTTGACAATGACCGGTGTCACACCCAACTGTTCATTAAGAAAATCAGTCTTTAACGCAATGCCATTGAGCTGAATCGTCCCCACGCCCAGCTGTACTTGGAGGCCGTCCAAATCGACCACTCCCTTTATGAATCTTCCAAGAAACCTCTTTAGAAAGAACTTGCATACGCGGTTCACCATCCTATTTGGAAACATGGTTGCTCGCCTGGGGTTTCGATCGCTGATCACCTGTCAACCCTGTGAAACGCCTTCGCCCACTTCCGAATATTTGCAACGGAGAAGAAGCTTAAAAGCCCTAGAAAACTTAAAATTCCAATCTCTGTCTCTTCATATGGCCAGATTCAAGAAAACGATAGACCTATTTTTGCTTGGTCATATATATACACCCGCCAATTGCCCCTGGGCACCTGAGTGCCTGCAATTCTTGGATATCTTAAAATAATATTTATAAACTAACCATTTTTGCGGGCGTCCCGCCGCGTTCAATCATGCGGTTCTTCTTGCATGGTACATGGAAAAAGCGAATGCGACAAAAATCATGCTATTCTTAATATTTTATTAAATTATATTATTATTAATTCGAGATTTCAGTTTTGGTACTTTTGGTCAAAGAGCTTTTTTGTCCCACCCCCAATCACGTATCTACGTATTTAAAAAGGCGTAGTCTAAGCGGGAGGATTGGCAAGTTATAGTTTAAAAAGCTGTAATCTAATTAGTCGGAGGAATTGCAAGTTATAGTTGTTAAACTTTAAAATTTTAGGTGTCTTAGATGTTTTTGATGGGGTTGAGTTTATTTCCACCATCAAAAATACGATTCAAATTCAAATACCGACTTTACAAGATTTTTTGAAAATTTTTTGCCTATCAAAAACATGATTAAAATACCGACTCCATAAGATTTTTTGAAAATTTTTTGCCCAGATTTTGGTTGTTTTTGGCCGTCAAGACAATTCCTCCCCTCCTTAGACAACTCCATCTAAAAATGAATGTAAGAAGCACATATACCTAAAAATTCATAAAGTGACGGAAAATTCCGTTTTATGGTGAGTTGATTTTAGGTAGATTTTTTTGGAAGTATTTTTGGTCTATTTTTTATAAAATATAATAAGAATTTATTGAAATCACACAAGTTTAATGAGTAACTTTTGTACAATCAAAATGTTTTAGGATTTTAAAGTGTTGAATTTATATATAGTTAAAAACCAATTTAAATAATATAAATCAAAATTTCATCTCAATTTAAAATTCACACTAAAAATAACTCATTTTACCTTAACTTTTCCTCATTTCAATCTAGCTAATGACCCAACCTGGGTAGAACAAAAAGAATTGAGTCCAAAATAGTAAAGAGTAAAGGTGAGCACAACTAACTTAGATAGAAATGTATTTTTTTTAAATAGATTTAAATATAAATCAAAGGTACTCATTACTAATATCGAGTTGATGAATTCACCCCAATATTTTAATCGTTTGAAAAGTAAGGTTTTAGAGTTTATGTTAAAAAAAAAAAAATTATAAAAATATTATAAGATAGGGATATTTATGTTAATTTTTGATTTGTTAGGTTTTCTTTGAAAATTAAAGAGATTATTAAGGAATTTAGACTTCTGTGATCCACAACAGTGTTTAGAGAATTTTGGGCGAAATCACATGAATAATCTTTTGTCATTCATATGATTTCGCCGAAAATTCTCTAAACAATTAAAGAGATGTGAATAATGTTGTCCATGAAAAGGATAGGTGACCATCATAAAGAATGATTATTAAAAGATAATCCAAAATTAAAACTTTAGAATTTTAAATTCAATGAGGGCTTAATATCATACTATTTGTTCCAATGCTTTTAACCAAATAAACATTAACATGTTGAGATTGTGTTGTTAATCTTCACTTGAGGCCATGTGATTAATGGCCTCTTGCATTGTGAGTTTTTGAGGTTATATATTAGTAATTAATATATACTTATATTTTATGGCATTTGACTATTTTTGGCTAAGGCTTATTTAATTAAGCTCCTAGGAATATAGCCTCCAATTCAAAGGATGTGTACAAATAATCCTACATTCCTCCTATTTCTATTTTCTAACTCAAATAAATTCATTATTTGATAACTCTAAAGGAACAACTAAACAATTTACTTTAATTGTGGATGATTGTTCTTTGTTCCTCTTAATCATGTGTTTATTTGCTTCAAGGAACTTAAAATATTATATAAGCCCAAATGATGGCATGAGATGCAATCTATGAGCATTATGTTGAATATCAAAATTACTAGTGCTAAAGTGTTTGAAGAGATAAATTTTGTGTAAGAGAGAATGTAAGTCAGTTTTAGAGCATAGATATCATCAAGTTGTGGTGCAATATATTGCAATGCTAGCCACATAATCTAAAGTCAAATTTTCAACATTTAAAACAATGCCAAAACATTAAAAAAATGAGGAATTATTTTTGGGATTATTTTTACATTGATTTGCATTTTAATGATATTAGTATCGCAAATGAGCCCAAATATTAAAGAGAGTATGGTGACAAATCTGAAATTCAACTTTGTGTAGACCATGAACTCTTTTCAATAGTGTTGATAAAATAACATAAGTATTGATGTCATGTGTTAAGCTTGTTAGGTGAGATATAAGAAAGTATTTATGTCACTAGATATGCGAAATTCATCATGAACAAAATCAAATATGAAGATGGTGTTTAGAA
Organism: Pinus taeda; assembly: GCA_000404065.3. Lineage (NCBI taxonomy): Eukaryota > Viridiplantae > Streptophyta > Pinopsida > Pinales > Pinaceae > Pinus > Pinus taeda. The sequence goes on along the minus strand of APFE030070578.1, from coordinate 130,712 downwards.
ATTAGACATCAAGCCTCAAAACAATAAGAAATGCCACAAAAATGCAAGGCATTAGGTCCAACAAATAGAACATTTCATTGATATCAACATCAATTTTCCTTAATCAAGAGTATGGATCATGAAAAATAGAGCAAGACTAACATGGTACCATGTATTTCCAACCATAAACTTAGGTAAACAATATGGATAATGAATCCTTAACACATTGAAAATTTCCCTAAAACATTATGGTTAAATCTAAAGATGGACCAATGAAGTGAGATCAACACCCATGAATATAATAACATCAAATGATAATTCTGGAGAGAACCAAATAGCATGATAAGTTATATGCTGAAAGAAGACATATCGATGAAAATAAACTTTGAACTAACAACTTAGATTAATAGATCAATCAAATTTAGAGCCTATATTGCAAAGTAAACAAAAAGAAGAAAGGAAATAAATAATTTTTTTTGGATTTTAATTTCAAGATAATAATAGACTTGTTTCTAGAAAGGGCTACACGGTCATTACACAAGTTTTAGGTGAATTTTAGCATTAAAGTCGAGACAATGTTGATGGTTCCAAGAAGGATTTCCTCTCAAGCATTGACTAGGGATAATAGGGTTTCTCAAGATTGGATAGGGAGATGGCCTCTATGAATCCTATCCAAGTACTAGTAAGGTGATTTTGAAGTTTGGCCAATGCAATAGGAAAGAGCCTCGAGACATCCTACATCAATGTAAAGGAACAAATCTTAATGATTAAAAGGAACAAGAAAAGAATATAATGCCTAGATTTCCCTTCCCAAAGGAGAAATGTGTTATTATTTGGAATTGTTTCCTCCAACAAACTTGATAATATATCCTAATCTATCCCTTAAAAATATCTAAACAATACTTAGAAAAAATAGATACACGTTCTAGGCAAGTTTTATAAATCTCCAACAAATAAAAATGAGTGAGGCATCTTCCTTATATAGATAAGAAGCTTCCTCAATAGGATATGTGAATACAATGTGCAAGTTCAAAATCAAAGAAAATAACCATTATCCCATCTCAAAACCATAAGAAAAATACAATAATTGGACAAAACATGCTCTCAAAATCCTCTAGTGGAAGAGTGCTCCACTAGAAGTGGTAAAAAATGCACAAAAGGGCCACATATGTGGTCTAAATGGTCTATAATAAGTGTCCTCTCCCAAATATGTGCCAACATCCTTGAAATGAGTGAATAGTGATTCAACATGGGGCTAGTGACTAAGGTGCCTCCCCAACTAACTCCTAGAAGCAAGGAAGTGGGCATCCCAAGAAGTAACAAGCTCCTCATTCATGATTTCACCTCACATGTTTAAAATGTCCATGCAGAGCCTCCAATGTAGGTTGACACATATGGCTCCTTAACTAGGTTAATCCTTAAATAAGATAAGGTGGTCAAATTATATGTCATCTATAACTTATATAACAACCTATTACCTTGTGTAACCGCCTCCTAAGAGTCCTCAATTTCCTAAAAAAGCTCCTACATATGGTCCAACGGAGGAATGACCATGTGTATGTGTGAGTAAGATGTCCAACTAGAAAATGGATCCATCTCTAAGTAGTCCATGTTTCAATTGTGATGATGTGGCATCCCTATCATCACCTAATGCATTTCCATAGATCCTAATGTAGTGACACATATCCTAATCAAATACATGTATCCCAAGGAAAATGGCACAAATCCCAGAGTTGGTAGATAAGGACAAATAAAAGTACATGGATCCCAATGTAGCATCACAAAATCCCAATGTAATGCCACAAATTCTTAGGCATGGTATACGAATCCCAGTTTAAGGCACCCACTTATAATGGCGGGTCCATCTTTTCAGTAAGCCATTAGGTGATATATTCTTAGTGATTTATTCCAACACAATATAATAAAGGTTAGTTTATGGTTTTATCTAAGTTTTACCATTGGAGAACAACATTAACCTTTATACATGTATCAGTTCCTAGGACCCAAGTCCCTAAGTACAAGGAAGGCAATGTGATGCAATTGAGACAATGGTGATGGAACCAAGAAGAATTTCTTCTCAATTGTTGGCTAAGGCCAATATGCTTTTTCAATATTGGATAGGGGGATGGTCCTCTAGAAATCCTATCCAAGTACTAGTAAGGTGATCATAAAGTTTTTCCAAGGAAAGTGGGAAGAGCCTTAGGACATCCTACCTCAATGTAAATGAACAAATCTTCATGATTAAAGGAATTAAAAAAGAATGATATACCTTTATTTCCCTTCCCAATGGATCAAGGTGCCCTTCCTTGGCCTTGCAATACCTCTATCCTCCAACAAAATTATATATCTTAATATATCCATTGAAAAATATCTAAACAATCACTTAGAAAAAATATAGATACACAATTTTTAAGCGATATTTCAAAATAATCTCTGAGGTCTCCTCGATACAAGATGTGAATATAATGTGCTATCTTGAAACCATGAGAAAAAAACCATTAGCCCCCCACAAAATCATGAGAAAAATACAATAAGCAGGCATAAAACACCCTCAAAATCCTCCAATGGAAGAGTGCCTTACTATAAATGGCCAAAATTGCATAAAAAGGGCCAAACATGTCATCTAAAGGGGCTAGAAGAAGTGTTCCCTCCCAAAAAACATGTCAACATCCTTGAAATGAGTGAAAAATGAGTCAACGTTGGCCTAATGACTAAGGTGCCCCTCCAACTAACTCCTAGAAGAAGGGAAGTAGACATCTTAGGAAGTAACAACCTCCTCATGCATGATATCATCTCACATGTAAGTGATGTCAATGGAGAGCATCCAATGTAGGTTGGCACATGTGGATCCTCAAACAAGATAAAGTGTTCAAATGATATGTCATATGCAACTATTATAACAACTCATGACCTTATTTAACTAACTCCCAGAAGTCCTCAAATGCTTCAAAAAACTTCCATGTGTGTTCTAAGGAGGGAATAATCATGCACATGTGTGAGTAAGATGTCCAACTAGGTAAGGGATCCATCTCTAAGTGGTAAATGTGTCATTTATGATGATGTGGCATACCTAGCATCTCTCAATGCATTTGCATGAATCCTAGTGTAGTGACACATATCTTAATGTAATACATGGAGCCTATGAAAAATGGCACAAATCCTAATGTTGGTAGGTAAGGATAAATGTGGGAACATGGTGTAACATGCCTCCTCCCACATTTATGCTATTTCACTGGCTTGTCAGGGTAAAAATGAGACAAAGAGTTACTATGACATGATTCAACCTTCAAGCTCCAACTAAGAAATTGGGGCCAACAAACTAACAACTCACAACATCCCTCAAGGCTACTGGATGCTTGTGGAGTATCAAAGAAGGTATGTTTCGATGGTTATTTTAGTATCTTTTCATTAGAACTTAAAATCCTTTTGCATTATAAACTTAGATAATAATGAGGATTTATAACGAAACATGTGAGATTAATAGAAAACGCTGAAACCTGTCATTCCTATGTGCAGGAGGGAGGAAAAACGGAAAGCGGCCATCCCAAAGGAAAAGACAAAGATGAGCTAACTGTTGTCCCTTTGACGAGAGACCGCAAGCAAACCAGATCAAAACGGACCAACCCAGGAAAGGAAGCGGAGATACCAGCTCGGAGCAGAAAAGGAAAGAAGTGATTCAGGGTTAACGATTCTACAAATCCCTCAGGATCTGAGATCCCGAGGGATCGCTATTTTATCTATTTTCTGTATCTAGATATCTTCGTCATCATCCTTATATAAGGGATAGCGTTGTTGGCTAGAGGGAGGACTTTTTATGTAATTTCTTTTAAGAAAGATCAAGACTATGATCTCTATGTTCTGTTGAAGACTTGGGTTACTGTAATTCTACTTCATGCATTAATACAAACTTGGTTACTCTTTCATCTTTGAGCCTGGATCAATCTTAAGCAGTGTACCCCTGGAGGCTAAGGGCTCGGCCCTGGAGGACACTTTCTCTTGTACCATTACGCGCGGTTTCTGTGTGGTTTGTTCATAGACGTGATCTGGTAATCTGTTGTGTTTTAAGAACGTTATCTTACATGCTATGTTATGTTTAACTCGTTTAATGTTCCTGCAAACAAAATTCTGATATTGACGCTGCATCATGTTACCAATCCTTTAAGTGTTGATTAATCTCTACAGGATACTGTTACTCCATTACAGAGTTTGATGCGATTGTGCTTTAGCATTACAACAGTTATCTTGAAAAGTATGATTTCACATGATTATTGAATCCTTGAATGTTACTGTTTTCATCTTGAGATGCAATCATATGTTTTTATTTAGAGAAATGACAAAATCATACTAAGCACATTGTGTTTCTATGGTTTTAATATTATTTCATCGGTAGTGTTGTTCCATAGTATGTGCACATCTTTTAAGAGCGAAGGATTGATGTTTTGATTGGAGTGATTAAATAGAGTTACAACTTGACGAACTTGGTTACTGCTTATTTCAACTGTTGTTCCATTTCTGAATTGCTGTTCTATTTTAGTTGTTGTTCCATTTTAATTGTTGTTTCATTTCTGAATTGTTGTTCCATTTTAGTTGTTGTTCTATTTCAATTGTTGTTCCATTTCAAGATTGTTGATTTGTTGTTTTATTTACTTTCCATTTCTTAAGGACAGTCTCAGGCTGTAGCGAGCATCAACATCTGCTATCTAGCTCCCAAACCTCTGATTTGCTCCCATCAGTTATTAAAGTGATGGTTATTGCTACCGAACCCTTGGCTGATGTATTATTCTATTTTATTGTTGTTTCCTTTATTTGTCGTTTCATTTCTATTCATTAAGGACAATCTCAGGCTGTAGTGAACGCCAGCATCTGCTACCTGGCTCCCAGACCTCGGATCTGTTCTCATCAGTTACAAAAAGGATGGGTTATTGCTACCAAACCTTTGACTGATGCATTGCTTGGTGTGATTTAGTCTTTTGAAGTAGTTAAGTTGTAGACACGCATCTATTTATTTTTGTAGTTTTTAAACAGCTGTACTACGAGCATTACTCTGACAAGTGCTAAGCCTCAGGCTGAGACACTCTTTGAAATAGCAAGACGTTCCTGGATTGACATATTAATGTGAGGTAACTAGAGGTGAAAGAGACCCTTTTTATAGCTCTACATTTTGGCGTCGTTGCCGGGGAAAGAGTGTAGCCATTTGTTTTTTCAGGGTAGTGTACGAACCTACTAGGGAAGAATTGGGTTTTGAAAACGAAAGGTAAGAACCTACGTACGGAGCATGTAAAAGCCCTGCTCCTTTGCCCACTTTCCTGCAGATTTGATGCTATCTGCTTAAGAAGGATTTAGTAGTTAAATTGAGTGCATGACTAAGCAGAAAAAGCCGAAGAAAAATCTCAAACCTTTACTAAAGCTAGAAAAAGCTAAGGGGTCGGTGACCCTTGGATGATCAACCTTCATAGACGAAATCTATAAGAAAGCCGAATCTCAGCCTTCAGTAGGACCCAGGAAAGTTATTTCCAAACAACCTACTAGTTCCCTTCAGGCCACAGGTTCACCATCTGTAGCCTTTGATGAGGTGCATAGTCAAACTGACGAACAAGACTTTCAAGAAATTGAAAATTCTATTCTAGAACGATTGTAAGAAGGAAATTTCAGTAATATTTGTGAAGGAGAAGGGAAGACTAGGGAGCTGAGGTCTCCTCCTAGGATAACTCAACCATTGAATAGCCCAGACAAAGGGAGTGTGGTAAAAAATATTATTGAAGAAACCCATTTCCCTCAGACAGAAATCCCAGATAGAGGAAGTGTTATTAAAACCGTTCCTATTAAAGACATTCCTCCTCAACCTAGGAATACCCTCTTAGATATTCCAGAAGGTTATTGGCATATATTTGACCCAATGGCTCAAAATCAGCCAAACACCCAAACCTATACATTACAATACCCCATAGTGGATTCCGCAGCAAATGCCCCTATGAAAGCAATTCCCCTTCAACATATCCCTACATTTCACGGACTGACATCGGAGGACCCGGATACATTTTTATTTGAATTTGATGTACTGTGCAGGGGATATGATTACACCACTGACCCCCAGAAACTAAAATTGTTCCCCTCTACTCTAAAAGTGGCTGCTTTAAGATGGTTTGTGGGATTAGGTGGTGGGGTTATAAATAACTGGGAACAAATGAAAGAATCCTTTTTGAAAAAATATCAAGACTACTGCAGGTCTAGAGAACTAAAAGATGAAATATTTCAGATGATAGCTAGACCAAACGAAACATTAGAAGAATATGTGGAATGTTTCCAGTATAATCTACAAAGATATCCCTATGCATCACTGCCTTTGCCTGATAACGTGTTAAAAACAACATTAATAAGGGGCATGAAAGAACAATAGATTGAAACATTAAACATTATGGGAAAGGGGATATTTATCAGGAAAGTTTTGCTGACATAATTGATCTATGCATAAGGAGTTCGAGAGGCAGTACACGAGTCAAACCAGCAGAACGTGATCGGTTTGCAAGAGAAAACAAAATCCCATCGGAAGGAGTAATGCGTGTGGAAATTGGAAATTTATTTGAGAATTTTAAAACTGATATACTAGGAACACTGACTACACAATTGGACGTTTTACAGGCCAAGCAGAAACAAATGGAGGCAAAACAGAATTTGGCAATCTTCTGCCCCAGGTGTAGGAAGAAGCATAGCCATAAGGAGTGTCCACTAGATACAGTCCAGACATGCGCCATCTGTACAAGGGATCACTCTACAGAAAGTTGTCCCTCATTACCTGGACTGAAAGCGGTATATAAGGAAGCAGAAGAAGAACCAGAGGCAGTATATTTACTCAACCAGCGTCGTCAGTGGCAGCCGCAACAAACTGGTATGTTTTCAGACCCAAATTATTCTTTACAGTATCCGGAGTACAATACTCAACAATATAATACATGGCAAAGTCAGTTTCAGCCCCCATTTCCAAACTGGTCATCACAGTCATATCCTTCTGCAAACTCGTGGCTAAATCAGACAAGCCAATCTGATTGGTCGAATCCTCCTTATCCCCCACCATACTGGCAAAACAACCCATACCCACCACAATGGACTCCCCCCACTTCACAAGGTTCAGTCTGGCAGACTAACTGGCAGAGACCAACACAACAACCAGTAGGAAATATTCCTTTCCCTCAACCTACACTGCCAACTTTACAGCAAAACCCCTAATCTAATCTGAGACCCCAACTCCTAGCCCAGCCCAATCCCAATCCAAATAATAGACTGGTCCAAGCTCTCCAAATTTTAGAAACACCAGAAGAAGGACTCGATCTGAGGGAGTGCAATGATCTTCAGCTAAGATCTGGGCATATTATCCAAACAGAGGGAAATAAAATAGTTCAGATTGAAGATCAGTTACCTAGAGAACACCTGTCACAAGAGGAGGATGTGAATAGACAACAAACTCATAATCAAGCAACCACATCCTCTCCCTCGTTCCCAGAACGTTTAGTCATACCTCGACTTATACAACAACCTAATTTTTACATTCTGGGAGAATTACAAAATTTGTACATAAAAATTCCATTCCTTCAGGCTATTCAAGACATCCCGATATACGCAAAAACTATTAAAGAATTGTGCATAAAAAGACCGAGGAGGAATATAATAGATAATCCAAGAGTTCAAGTAGTCGGTACTTTATCTGACTTATTATCAGGAAAGGAAACACCTATTAAGTATGAAGACCCAGGAAACAAAATAGTAACTGTTCAAATTTATGGTCAAACCCTAACCAATGCCTTTGTCGATCTTGGAGCTGCAATCAATATATTGACAACCGCTACTTGCCAAAAGCTAGGCATTACATCTGCAGAACCCACCTCCACTCTGCTGGAATTGGTTGATCGGTCTGTGGTTAGGCCGAAAGGCATACTACATGATGTCATGGTCTTGGTTGACTCCTGGGAATACCCAACTAATTTTCTGATAATAAACCCTAAGACCCGACTTGATGGACATCCATTGATCTTAGGAAGACCTTGGCTCGCTACCTCTGATGCCTATATCGGCTGTCGGCAAGGGAACATGATCATAACCAAGGGGGCGGATATCAAGAATTTAGTACTATATCCCCCAGCGCAGCCAAGCATCACAATAGTTAAAACTAATAGGTACCCTGTATCATATCTTACTGACAACATTAGATCTCCATTAACTATACAAGAAGCAATTGAGTTCAAAGACCAAACAGAAGATGATGCCATCAGTAATTTCATTAGTCAAACTGAACTCATATCTCGTACCCAATGTCATATGATAAAAGCAGCATTTGATAACGAAGTAGAAGAGGAACCCCCGAAAGATACGCATGATCACACAATCCCTGTCATTTCAGTTGCACATAGTAAAATTGTGGAAATTGAACCTGGAAAGACCTTAAACATTAACGCCGACCTTACACCCGAACAGGAAACAAAGCTCATCCATATCTTAAGGAAATATAAAGAAGCATTTGCATGGGATTACCCTGATATGAAAGGAATTGACCCTCAATTATGTACACACCACATCTACATAGAAAATGATGCAAGACCTATTAGGCAGCCTCAGAGAAGACTAAATCCTCATCTAAAAGAAGTAGTAAAAGTTGAGCTTCAAAAATTTTTAGATGTTAACTTCATCTACCCTATCTCTGATAGTAAATGGGTCTCCCCGCTTGTGGTGGTGTCGAAAAAGAATGGGAAGTGGAGAATCTGCATAGATTACAGGGAGCTAAATAAGGCAACGCAAAAATATCACTTTCCTCTCCCATTCATCGATCAAGTATTGGACACTTTGGCAGGGAATAAATTCTTCTCTTTTCTTGATGGCTTCAGTGGGTATAACCAAATACAGATTGCCCCTGAAGGTCAAGACAAAACTACTTTTACTTGTCCTTGGGGAACATTCGCCTACCGAGTTTTACCTTTTGGCTTATGTAATGCCCCTGCCACATTCCAGAGGGCTATCCTTAGCATTTTTGGAGATCTAATAAATGAAGGATTGGAAGTATATATGGATGACTTTACTCCATACGGAGATGAGTTTGATCTAGCATTGGAGACACTAGAAAAAGTCCTACAACGTTGCATAGCTACCAGGATTTGTTTAAGCCATGAAAAATGTTACATGATGATGACGGAAGGACTTATTTTAGGACACTATATTTCAGCAGCTGGCATTCAGGTAGACCCAGCCAAAATCCAAATACTTTTGCTTATTCCTACTCCTACTACTCAAACAGAGGTACGTAGCTTTCTTGGATTCTCTGGTTACTACAGAAGATTTATAGAACATTATTCACGTATTGCTACACCATTGTATGCAGTAACTGGTAATATTGATTTTCTTTGGACAAAAAAATGTGAACGTGCCTTCAACGATCTGAAGAAGCTCGTATCTACAGCCCCAGTCCTTTGGGGACCGAATTGAGATTTGCCATTCCAGATATCATCTAATGCCTCAGACACAGCCACTGGAGCGGTCCTTGGACAGGAGGAGGATAGAAAACCATATGCAATTTATTACATTAGCAAAAATCTATCCCCTACTGAATTAAATTATACTGTCACTGAAAAAGAATTTCTAGTTGTTATACATGTTGTCAATAAATTCAGACATTACATTACTGGATATCCTGTTATCTTGTACACAGATCATTCTTCTATAAGATATTTAGCAAACAAGCCTATCACAAATGGCAGAATAACTAGATGGCTGATTTTATTGCAGGAATTTGATATTACAATCAAGGATCGACCCGGGAAAGAAAACCCAGTAGCTGATTTCCTCTCAAGAATGCCAAAACTAGTCAATGCAACAGCAGTTGAAGATCAATTTCCAGATGAGCATCTCTTTGTCGTTGTTGTTCAAACACCCTGGTACACTGATGTCGCCAATTACCTAGCAGTAGGTAAGTTACCAAAGCATCTAACCCCTAATGAATGAAAACAGATTGTTCAGCGAAGTACAAGATTTTCCTGGATTGGGGGCTATTTGTTTCACACAGGGGCAGACATGCAAATCAGGAGATGCGTTCGACAAGGCAAAATTTTTGATATATTGAAAGCATGCCATGACCAACCATGTGGTGGACATTTCACTGATTGTAGGACTGCACATAAAGTATTACACACGGGGTATTATTGGCCCACAATTTTCAAAGATGCAAAGAAATTTGTCCAAGCATGTGACAATTGCTAGAGAGCGGGACGCCCTAGTCAGTCGGATGAGATGCTTTTGAAACCACAGTTAGTCATCGAACCATTTGAGTGTTGGGCTCTTGATTTCGTGGGACCAATCAACCCACCATCAAACCAGAAAACATACATTTTGGTGGCAACATAATACGTCACCAAGTGGGTTGAAGCAGAGGCCTTGCCCAGAGCTACAGAAGAATCTGTTATACAGTTCCTGCTCCATCTATTTGTACGCTATGGCCTCCCTAGAGAGATAATTGCAGATGGAGGGCCACAGTTTGCTGGGAACAGAATAACAACAACACTCAACAATTATCATGTTCAGCATAAAATTACCACCCCATATCACCCACAAGCAAATGGGCAAGTAGAAAGCAACAACAAGATAATAGAAACAATTCTAACAAAAACATTTGGATCACATAGACGCGATTGGGCTGCCAGACTACCTGAAGCACTGTGGGCTTATAGAACAACATGGAGAAGCACCACTGGTCACTCACCTTACCAGCTAATGTTCAGAAAACAACCTATTTTTCCTATAGAATTTGAAATCCAGACATTACGAACGGCACAAGAAGTTGGTCTAGACTTAACTGAGGCACAGACTAATCGAATACAATAGATCAATGAGCTGGATGAAATTAGGCTCTCTACACTTCAACACACTGCCCTGATACAACAGCAGAGAGCTAAATGGCATGATGCTCTCATTAAAAATAGAGTCTTCCACGAAGGAGACTGGGCTCTTTTATATGACTCTAGGTTTCAGGACTTCCCCGGGAAACTACAGACTCGTTGGCTGGGACCATATGAAATTCATAAAGTACATGACAATGGTACCCTTACCCTGATTACTATTGATGGTTCTGGATATACCTTTAAGGAAAATGGCCATCGAGTCTGTCTTTATCGCAAATCACTTACTCGGGAGTCCTTCTGCCAACAACTACGCCAAGATTCAGATATGGAGATCTTAGGGGAGGAAGACAAGTCTTCCTTACCTGTAACTCACTAAGAAATTTACTTTTCCTTACAATTTGTATATAACGTCTTGAATTATTTTGTACATATCTTTGCAACACGTTTTGTTACTTCTGCTGTTCCTTTTTTTCAAAAGGAATAACACTTTTGATTTTTGCTGTTCCTTTTCCAAAAGGAACAACACTTTTGATTTTTGCTGTTCCTTTTCCAAAAGGGACAACATTTGTAATTTTTGCTATTCATTTTCCAAAAGGAACAACACTTTTGATTTTTGTTGTTCCTTTTCCAAAAGGGACAGCATTTGTGATTTTTGCTGTTCCTTTTCCAAAAGGAACAACACTTTTGATTTTTGTTGTTCCTTTTCCAAAATGGAGATTTTTGCCGTTCCTTTTCCAAAAGGGACAACACTTGTGATTTTTGCTGTTCCTTTTCCAAAAGGAACAACACTTGTGATTTTTGCTGTTCCTTTTCCAAAAGGAACAACACTTGCGATTTTGTTGTTCCTTTTCCAAAAGGAACAACACTTGCGATTTTTGCCGTTCCTTTTCCAAAAGGAACAACACTTGCGATTTTTGTTGTTCCTTTTCCAAAAGGAACAACACTTGTGATTTTGCTGTTCCTTTTTCAAAAGGAACAACACTTGTGTGTTTTTGCTGTTTCCAAAAGGAACAACACTTTTTGATTTATGCCGGTCCTTTTTCAAAGGAACTGCACTTGTTTGATTTTGTTGCTCCTTTTCAAAAGGAATAGCATTATTGATTTCTATTGTTCCTTTCTCCAAACGAATAACATTGGTGAACTGTTGTTGTGCCCTTCCTCGAAAGGAACACTACTCATATGATTTTGAAACAACTTGTTCCTTCTATTCTAAATTAAGGATGCTTATTGCTAATCTTTTTTCAAGTCTTTTTGAATATGCCTATGCACTTATGTGATGGAAACAAAAACACACCATACGGAAATCAGTAAATCATAAATCGCTATCTTTATAAGGGACTTCCCTGAATTGGTGAAAGGACGCAGGGAAAGACATGATTATTCATCACCTTTGGCTGCCATTGTTCTACTAACTCCGTTCTGATTGGTTATCTGTATCATGATGGTTCCCTTTTTTAATCCTCTTTGATTATCATTCGGAAACAAGACCACATGATCTATACCTTTCTATTGGGATATTAAGACTTCTTTCACCATTCCTACTCTTAAGGAGTGTTGAACCACCCTTTGTGTATAAACAAGAAAGGCTCTTTATTAAAAATAAGAAAAAAAGAAAGAAGCAAAGCATGGTTTCTAAAAATTGTCAAATTGCAGGATAGGAAGTCTCATTGCGAGCTGGCCTACCATGATCATCAGGACGGAAGCGAAGTGGCATTCCCACTATGGCCACCACACCTGGGAAATGGTCCAAAAGATATATCAAACAAATAATCCTTGGAGCAGGAGGTCTCATCACGAGCCGGCCTGCCCACTATTCGCTCTTCCCTCGTGAATGACATTATGACTAACTGGTCACCAAGCCAGCATAGTGGCCTACATTTTGAGATTACACAATGCTTCCTGGCATACACAAAGGACTATGGTTATAGGGGTGAAACAAACAACTCTTCCAAGGTTATGGACACCTGTCAGTAGTAGAGCACTGTTAATGGTATTGAAGTCGTATTTTTACACCAATAGGTAAGAATATTGCATCCTCTTGTTTCTTATGCCGTGATAATTAATTATATAATATTACCCAACCATATAGCACATGACTATATATTATCGCCAATCATTACGGAGCTAGTGAAAGTGACCGCATGAGACTTTCTATTTATGGCAAATGTCTTATCCTTGAACTTCCATCAAATCACCGCAGTCCCTTACGTATTAAAGCGATGTAACTTTATACCTCAATTTCAGTAATAGACTGTTTTTCTAAGCATGGCATATTGCCATACGCAGTTCCATAAAGACCTCGTGGCAGAACAGACGCTGCTCCGTTATTTGACGGGTGGGACAGCCTATCACATTGCGGGAGGGGTGGTAACCTCATCATTTCCCAGAGCACGTGTCAGTCCGTTATTTGAGAAATTGTGTACTCGGGCACAACACGGCTCAACGATATTATCTTTTTCTATTTTTGTTTTCTTCTACATGAGCTGCTGTTCAAAGCCATTTCCACAGCACACGCCGTAGCATTAGAAGTTGAACGAGTAATACGCCACCAGCTTCTCTGCGTTTCAACAAAAAGCTACCGTTCCTTTGAGAATTTGCAGTGAAACTATGGGAGGAAGGTCAGTTCGCCGAGAACCGCAAGTATTAACTGTTTTGGCTGCAACCCGATGAATCCTGAAGAAAGCAGGATGGTTGACCTATCTCAACCGCTTGAAGGAGTCCAATGAAACATTAGCGATAGAATTTTTACAGAATTACAGGAAGACTACTCCACAGTAAGAGGAAGGCAAATAGCAGTCACCGATGACATAATAGCAAGAGTCACGAGACTACCAGCCACTGGACCAGTATGGACAATAAAGAAGGAAAGGCTGCAGAAGATTTTTGAAATATTTCAGGACGAGGGCTAGAGTTTGACAATTCGAGGAAAGGGGGTGCTGCCAGCAACACTAGGAGAGCCATGGGCGGAATTGGAAAAAATCATCCAAAGCTACATCACTTGTGAAGGAAGAAAATACGTGGTAAGACCACGACATCTTAAACTCCTAGCTGTCTTAAAACATAAATGTTCTGTGAATTTACCTGCAAATTTGAATTCACTATTGCATGACGTTGCACGAAGTATGAAAAGGGCACAGCATGTAGAATCAGTTGTTAGCCACCACGGATTAATTCGGTTTATAGTTAATTATAGTCTCACCCAACAGCAGAGCAGCTGGGAAGAACTAATTGCCATCATCAATAGAGGGACGGCCACATTTGGACACCCGAAAAATGAAAACAAGTTGATAGCACATCCCAACGTTCAAAAAAACGGAAGCAGGACACTTGCACAGAAGAGCAACCTGAAAAACGATCTGAAAAACGGAAACATGACGCTAGTACACCTGAACAACCAGAAAAACGTAGAAAATCGGCAAGGCTCGCATGGCTACGAGGAGGGCTGGAGAAGCCCCAAGAAGGCACGAGCCAAGCAATAGAAATTGTAGATGAGCAGTCTGCAGAGACAGAAACAGAGGAAGAAAACGATGAGGGAGCAGAGCAGGTTGCAAAGATAGAAACGAAAGAAGAAACCGACGAGGAAGCAGAGCAGTCTGCAGAGACAGAAATGGAAGAAGAAGATGTCGAGGAAGAAGAGAAGTTTGCAGAGGCAGAAACAGAAGAAGAAGAAGAGGAGGCAGAGCAATCTGCAGGGAGAGAAGAAGAAAAGGATGAGCAGTCTGAAGAGGAAGGAGACGAGAAGAAAGAAGTTGAGCAGTCCAAGCAAGAGGAAGGAATGGAACAACAAGAAGGGAGCCCATTACAAGACTCGTTAGGGGAAGATGAATTGGCCAACATTTTGGCCAATATGGGCGAATATGGCCAACCCCTGAGTCCATTGAACCTCCATGCCATAGAGAAAACCCAGGAGAAAGATGCACCTGAGGAATTGCATGCAGAAGAGGTGGAAATAGAAAATTTGTCCGTTCATAATGAGAAGATATCAAAAAACGTTGAGCAAGAACAACCCATTCCTAATCAGAAGGCACCAGAAGAAAGTCCGGAGGAAATAAGGGGAGAAGAAGAATTAGCCCAAGAAATAACAGAGCCAAGTAAGGTTCTTACCCCGGAACAGCCACCTCAGGGAGAAAATAAGGAAGTTAGCCATAGTCCAAACCGCAGTGAAAAACCTGCTGGTCTTTCTGAAGAGATGATGGAAATAAGGGAATTACGAAGGGAACAATGGACATTGTTGAACATAATAGTCTAGCTTCACCAGCAGATTAGGATTCTAAAGGCAAGGCAAAGGGTGAAAGGGACTTCAGGAAGAAAAGGTCTAAGCACACCAGTAAGATCCCTTAAGGGTAAGAGGCGGAGGACCAGAATCCATCCCACTGCTCAAAACCTTGACAAAAGCCAAACTGTTGTTCCAAATGTAGCTGAAAAACAAACTGCTGTTCCAAATGAAGCTGAAGAGCAGACTGCTATTCCATTTGAAAAGGAACAACAATGAGCTGGAGTTCGTGTTAAAATTGAAAAGGATGATAAGATGGTTCAGATGGAGGCACCACCTTCGGGAATAATAAGGGTTCTGAAATCGAAGCAGTGCAATAAGAAAGTTCAAGTAAAGCTCCTGACCTCCACTGATGCATGGAAGAAGGATCCGAAAACGAGAACCCTTCACAAACATTTGAAGCAGGCCCAGCAAGAGGCAGAAAATCTTAGGGAGCAAACGGTCCCCTGAGAAAAATATGAAGAACTACAGCGACATCTAAGGAACGTTAACTTATCTGAAATCCAAGCTTTCGAAGGATGGCGAAGGAAACAAGAGAAAGTTGCCAAGGGAACCCGTAGATTAGATGTAGTTATTAAACATATGGATACCTTGTGTTCTCTATACAATGACGTCCTAACATGTAGAGCCCCTGCCAAGAACCATGCCCTATTTCTAATGGAAAGGTATTTACAATTGAAAATAAAGGCTGTTAAAGCAGGTGCTCCTATAAAAATTAACACTATAAATGATTTTATAAATTGCTGTAAACATTATGGGGTAAAAGTGCAAAGGTTATTGTGTGAATTTTACTTGCATAACAAGAGACCGAGTTGAACCCTGACCCTTTTGTTGGGGACATTCAATTGCAAGCATTTATTTCATTTGCAGTCAATCAAATTAAATGGCTTAAAGCCTACAATGCTTTTCAAAGACAAGAAAATAGATTAGATCTATGGGTAAGAGCTGAGCCTAGAGACTAGAACAATTATGGAGGAGACATAGAAATCTCATGAGGGCTCCAGGAGTGATTGAAGCATTAGGACCCATGCATGAAGCAATCATTCTACAGGGGCTTGAATACTTTTCCTCTATTAAAGACCCTGTCGTTAAAGCAACTAAATTTCGATATCGAATATCTAATCCGAACATCCAGCTCAGAGAACCATTTAAATATGAGAACTTTAAACTTGCTGCTAACCGATTCCCTCTCTATGGTGAAATTGTTTTGAGGGTAGGGCCATCTTGGTTAGGATATAGGTTCTGGAGTCCAATCATTTGGCATCCTGCACCCAGATACCAAGCCCTGTATGAGATGCCTGAGGGCCAGACAGGCCATTTCTTTGATCATTTAATTTCGCATCATAGCTGTAGGCCCCCACATGAGATTCCATCTCCAACTTACTCACTCACTGCTTTGCATGTCAACTACAATGTTTTCATGAGGCCATGAGAAAGGGTAAGCTGGGGGGTGTGTGGAGTATCAAAGAAGGTATGTTTCGATGGTTATTTTAGTATCTTTTCATTAGAACTTAAAAGCCTTTTGCATTAGAAACTTAGATAATGATGAGGATTTATAATGAAACACGTGAGATTAATAGAAAACATTGATAACTGTCATTCCTATGTGCAGGAGGGAGGAAAAACGGAAAGCGGCCATCCCAAAGGAAAAGACAAAGATGAGCTAACTGTTGTCCCTTTGACGGGAGACCGCAAGCAAACCAGATCAAAACGGACCAACCCAGGAAAGGAAGCGGAGATACCAGCTCGGAGCATAAAAGGAAAGAAGTGACTCAGGGTTAACGATTTTGCGAATCCCTCAGGATCTTAGATCCTAAGGGATCACTATTTTATCTATTTTCTGTATCTAGATATCTCCGTCATCATCCTTATATAAGGGATAGCGTTGTTGGATGGAGGGAGGACTTTTTATGTAATTTCTTTTAAGAAAGATCAAGACTATGATCTCTATGTTCTATTGAAGACTTGGGTTATTGTAGTTCTACTTCATGCATTAATAAAGACTTGGTTACTCTTTCATCTTTGAGCCTGGATCAATCTTAAGCAGTGTACCCCTAGAGGCTAAGGGCCCGGCCCTGGAGGACACTTGCTCTTGTACCATTACGCATGCTTTCTGTGTGGTTTTTTCATAAACGTGATCTGGTAAACTATTGTGTTTTAAGAATGTTATATTACATGCTCTGTTATGTTTAACTCGTTTAATGTTCCCGCAAACAAAAGTCTGATATTAACGCTGTATCATGTTACCAATCATTTAAGTGTTGATTAATGTCTACAGGATACTGTCACTCCATTATAGAGTTTGATGCGATTATGCTTTAGCATTACAACAATTATGTTGAAAAGTCTGATTTCACATGATTATTGAATCCTTGAATGTTACTGTTTTCATCTTGAGATGCAATCATATGCTTTTATTTAGAGCAATGATAGAATCAGACTAAGCACATTGTGTTTCTATGGTTTTAATATTATTTCATCGGTAGTGTTGTTCCATAGTATGTGCACATATTTTAAGAGCGAAGGATTGATGTTTTGATTGGAGTGATTAAATAGAGTTACAGCTTGAAGAACTTGGTTACTGCTTATTTCAATTGCTGTTCCATTTCTGAATTGCTGTTCCATTTTAGTTGTTGTTCCATTTCAATTGTTGTTCCATTTCAAGATTGCTGATTTGCTGTTTTATTTACTTGCCATTTCTTAAGGACAATCTCAGGCTATAGCGAGCATCAACATCTGCTATCTGGCTCCCATCAGTTATGAAAGGGATGGGTTATTGCTACCGAACCCTTGGCTGATGTGTTGTTCTATTTTATTTCTATTTCCTTTATTTGCCGTTTCATTTCTATTCATTAAGGACAATCTCAGGCTGTAGTGAGCGCCAGCATTTGCTACCTGGCTCCAAGACCTCGGATCTGTTCTCATCAGTTACGAAAAGGATGGGTTATTGCTATTGAACCTTTGACTGATGCATTGCTTGGTGTGATTTAGTCTTTTGAAGTAGTTAAGTTGTAGACACGCATCTATTTACTTTTGTAGTTTTTAAACAACTGTACTACGAGCATTACTCTGACAAGTGCTAAGCCTCAGACTAAGACACTCTTTGAAATAGCAAGACGTTCCCGGATTGACATATTAATGTGAGGTAACTAGAGGTGAAAGAGACCCTTTTTATAGCTCTAAATTTCTTCGGTCTAGTGAGCATGATGTGGCATACCTAGCATCACTCAATGCATTTGCATGAATCCTAGTGTAGTGACACGTATCTTAATGTAATACATGGAGCCTAAGAAAAATGGCACAAATCCTAATGTTGGTAGGTAAGGATAAATGTGGGAACATGGTGTAACGTGCCTCCTCCCATATTTATGCTATTTCACTGGCCTGTTAGGGTAAAAATGAGACAAAGAGTTACTATGACATGACTCAACCTTCAAGCTCCAACTAAGAAAGTGGGGCCAACAAACTAATAACTCACAACATCCCTCAAGGCTACTGGATGCTCAGGGGCAAAAGGAGCACCCTAGGTGACCAAACCCTATGCTGAGGCTATTTTCACTTACCTAAGCCCATAAATGCATGCATGAAAAGGCTTGAGTGCAGTTATAAACCTCCATTTCATACACAACACTGCCTCCAAGTGGTTATGACCCAACTTGCTTAGTTCAGAGGGTGTCGTCCCGGTATTTGAGCCACCCTTTCAAACTAGCCTCCATACCACTGCCAAAAACTTCTTGTAACTTGTCATAATGATAAATGGCATGATAAAAATGCTAATCACTCAAACTTGAATAAGAAACTTGACCTACATTGACTAGAACATACTAGGCATTTCATTAAACACATGGTAAACATGTATGTTATAGGTCATGAATGCATATCTGATCATATTAGTTTAATATTCGTCTGAGAATAAATAAGAAGGCTTTATTCCCTCTCCACATAGTTGCAATAAAACTTATTATTCCATACATTCATCAACTAATCAATAACTTAATAATTCATGACAAGAGGCACATATGGTACACATCATATATCCAACATATAACCAGAAAATAACTATCATAGGAAACATGGAAACTCAGCCATAATACACCAATATAATCACTACAAATATGCATGAATCACAGTAAAATAATAGCTCTTACTAATATCTGAAAATACCAACCAAGTCAGGGAGTTTCAGGTACCACCTGACCATAGATTCAGCTGAACCAAATCTCTCTTTCAACCAATCATTCTCGCACCATATTCCAAGCATGAATGTGGGATATTATGGAATAAACCAAAATAAAACCAAACCAAGGATTTCAGAGGCCAACCACCTCAATCCTCAACTAGTGATTCCACCTCTACAGTTGGACATCACTAACACCAACTAGATCGGTCTCTATCCAAGTTGTCAAGAGCTCCAAGAACTAGTAACTCAACCCACAACCTTCTAGAGCTCCAGAGCATTTATACAACTCAACTCCAGGGACTAGTAACTCAACCCACCAAGGGCTCCATATCATTTTTCCCAACCTAGGCTCTCAGACTAATAACTCAACCCAAGTTGTTCTAGGGCTTCTAGAGTGTTTGTTCCAACACGCAACCATAAGGAACATGAACACCAATCAGAAAAAGAAAATCAAGTGGAAAAACCCACAACACCATGTCTATCCAGGAAATGTCAATGCAAGGCTAAAACCATTGTCAATCCAGGAAAATCTCCATGCCAATGACAATATATAACCAGAAAATCACATGCATATATCATGCATCCAGAAATCAACAAGGAAATTACACATGCAACATGTTACCTACAAAGAAATCTAGTTGCAATTATTGATCCAAAAGTTTCCTTTCACTTTCCTTCTTTCCTTTGCCTTCTTTCTCCAAATCCAAGTGAATACTAAAGTG
Source organism: Pinus taeda (assembly GCA_000404065.3). Classification (NCBI taxonomy): domain Eukaryota; kingdom Viridiplantae; phylum Streptophyta; class Pinopsida; order Pinales; family Pinaceae; genus Pinus; species Pinus taeda. The sequence goes on along the minus strand of APFE030070578.1, from coordinate 110,681 downwards.
CTCCAAGCATGCTCCAAGAATGCTCCAAGATTTCTCTAATTGTGCAAGAGTATGGGAGATTGAGAGAATGGAAGAGAGAACAACCTAAAACCGCCCAAAAAGATAACAACTAATCCTCAAAAGAATTTTTATCATTGAGGCCTCTATTTTCTTCATTTTCCTTCAATTTCCCTCTCATGCAAATATGTGTATCTTCACCTTCTTTTTCTCCTATTTTCCATTATTTCATAAATTAAATTCCAATTATTTCCACTTTGTCTTTTCCAATGCCTTTATCAATTTCCATAGCCATAAATTAATCACAATGATACCCATCACTATGTTTTTCTAAACATTCAGCTTGGAATATGTGTCCTATGACCTTGGTCTTATTTTATTTACATGGAAAATGAACCAGGGATTGTTATAATCCCCTCCCCCTTGGGATGACACTGTCCTCGGTGTTCTATGACACCTATGACTAGAAAACCACTAAAAACCACACATACTTCCCTTGGAGCTTTATAACATAGGTCAATGTAGTATCTACAATGAACAACAATTGTAAACCATGACAAACACGACAATCATACCTCTTACTAGAGATTTATAACACAACCAATTATGAAATATTCAACAACATCCATATATACATATCATATACTAAAAACTCATTTGCTTGAACCAACAAATAATGAAGGATATAAAGCCTGCATCTGATTAGCCATCTCCCATGTAGCTTCATTGGGCTTAAAGTGCTTCCACTACACTTTAACCTACTCTATTTCTCGGTTTTGAAGCATGAGTTGCTTCCGCTACAATATGCATTGAGGTTTTGTCTAGAATTCTCCCTCTGGTTCTACCCGCAATACAAATTAGTCAATCACATGACCAACATATAGGACATACTTCTTAAGCAATGAAACATGGAAAAAAACATGGAATTTCAGTGTCGAAGGAAGTCCAAGTCTATAGGTCACTGGTTATTCCTCTCAAGGATGTTGAAAGGCCCGCAATACTGAGGTGCCAGCTTGGCACATGACCCAATCCTCAAGGAGATACTCTTAAGTTTGATGTGCAAGTACACATGCTCCCAAACTTGAAACTCCTTAAATACCTTGTGTTGATTTACATAACTTCTCTTCCTATCTTGTGCTACCTTTAGATTCCTTTTAATAACCCACTTTTCCCATTCCATCTCAGCAAACATATCTAGTCCAATCAATACCCTGTTCACTAGGTCACTCCAGCTAATAAGACTATTACGAATACGCCCATAAAACACCTCAAACAGACTCATCTTCAAGGATTCTTGATACCCATTATTATAAACAAACTCTACCAATGGGATATACTCTTCCCACTTCATTGTTGATGCATGAAGTATATCCTCAACATGTCCTCAAAAATCTTGTTAACCCTCTCTGTATGTCCATATGTATGCGGATGATAAGTTGTACTGAAAGCCAACTATGTCCCTAAGCTTGCAAACAATTCCTACCAAAACCTAGAAGTGAACTTGGCATCTCTGTGTGATATGATCTTCGTAGGAACACCATGCAATCTCACTATCTCCCTGATGCAAATATGAGTTACCTCTCTAGTTGAATTTATTGATCCAGGTGGATGTTGGTGGCCACCCACCTATCCCATTTGGACCCCCACAACTGTCTCTTTCAATTTTTCAGTTTCCTTAATTATAGCACAGTTTACTATTTTTAGCAGTCTTTTGGGTCCTAAACTTCTGGAGCCGTTTTGAGGCCCTAAACGACGTTTTTTGGGAAATCTACCACTAGTGATTTTTTTGACAAGAAATCATTTTTTCCGTCATAGTCCTCGGAGAGATCTTTCCAACGGGCTATCATGCGCGTCAAACGGAGATAATACGACCAATTCGCGACCCCGGGAAGTTGATGTACCAACTTACCCAAAACGGGGCCCACAGTTTGGCGTTTCATCTTCTAGGGTTAGGTTTTGGAATGTTAAGGGTTTTCCATTGTTTCTCAACAATAAATAGGCCTTCGAGCCTCATTGTAACACAATTCAAAACAGTTCATAGGCATGTAGCAACCACATCTCTTCTCAGAGATAAGCTACCATCGCCTTAGCTAGTTTATTTCCATTTCTGGTTGTAAGCATATTTCAGTATTTTCCATTAACGAAATGAAGTATTATTTCCGCTGCATCTTTGTGTATATGGTTATCTCGGTATTTTATTGCATTCCTATTTAAATTTGGATCATTTATAGACTTAACTGAAATGAAGTGAGCTACCTTACTTACTTTTTGACCACAACCATGATGGAATCATGTTGTCTTGATGTTCTCCGAAAACCCGTAATAAAATCCATGGAAATGACTTCCCATTTCCATTCTAGAATCAGAATTGAGTGCAATAAATAATCCATACCTATATAGGAATGCAATAAAATACAAATACAAATATAAACACTAAGATGAAACAAAAATTATACTTCATTTCATTAGTATCAAAGAATTGAAATATGCTTATATACAAAAGGGAAATAAACTAGCTCGGGTGATGGTAGCTTATTTGTAAGAAGAGATGAGGCAGCTACATCCTCTGAGTTGTGTTACAATGAGGCTCAAGGGACTTTTTATTATTAAACAACAAGGGAAAATCCTAAACAACAAAAACCCTAACCTTAGGAGATGGAACACCAAGAGTTTGTGAGCCCCATTGGGGTTATTTGGGCAACCAAATTCCTGGGGTCGCAACTTGGTAATATGATCTCCATTTTGTGCTTACGATATCTCATTGGAAATATCTCTCAGAGTAATACAAGATTTACCACAATATATAACTAGGGGCATGCTGAAGACCTCAAAAGAACACCATTTAGGGGGGGCTCAAAACAACTCTGGAAGTTTAGGACCCGAAAAAAGCTGCTAAAAATAGTAAATGTTGTTATAATCAAGGCAACATATGAAATAGAATGGAGGTATAGGTGGGATAGGTGGGTAGCCACCAATATCCACCTAGATCATTCCTCCCCACTTAGGAAGCAATGGTCCCCATTGTGTCTAGATCCTCCATGAGGTGAGGAATTTTTTGTTGAACCTAGTCCCTGGTGAACCACTTGTCTTGGTGAAGGAGTTGGCTTTCGTTGACAAATCGATATAGTTGGATCCTCTGCTAGAGAGGGTTCTTGATTTGTGTGCCCATGATCCTATTAGTTGTGGTCTGTTTGATGCAGCTGGGGTTGATCTCTATTGGTGTTAGCTTCTTAACAATGTGAGATGTGTCCAACAATGGGGGAAATTATGGCCGCAGCCGATCCACATTGAATACTGGGTGTAGGCCAAGGAACAATGGAATTTTGGGCTCAGTAATTATACTCTATAGACTTTGTGATGGTGTAGACCAATATTGAAGCGGACAAAGTTTGCGGTGGGGCCAAGCGAGGTACTCCTTCTATAGATGTAAGAAAACTTTTTCGCCCACCTAGAACTTGTGTGGCACCGGATGTTGATCATGATACTACTTGTAATTAACATTGGCTCTATCCAATATGTTATGGACCTGATGGAGGATGTGATGAATGCACTCAATGAAGTTGTTATCCTTGTCAGCTTCAACCTAGACATGAGCCAAATCCACTTAAGTAGTTGTAAATGGTATGACCACATCAATGGGACATAGTGTTTGGAATCCCAATCCCAATCCCACTTGAAAGATGTTGTGGCCAGTTGAGCTATGGAGATATCTGTTGTAACTATGTTGGACATAGGGTATGCTTTCATCCCATGTGCATGGATGCTTCGAGTTGTACATGCATAGATTGTGCATGATCGTCCTGTTGACGACCTTTATTTGGCCATCAGTTTGGGGGTGGAAGGTTGTGGACTTAGTGAACTTGGTATCCAACATCAACTAGAGGCTTGACCAAAATGTACTTAGGAACCTGTTGTCTCGATTTAAGATAATGAATTGTGGGATCCCAAAGTGTACCCACACTCATTTAAAGAAGATCTTAGCAGTGGATTCCGTTGTGATACTCTTCTTGCAGGCAGCTAGAATGGCCATCTTAGGGAATTTTTCGATGACTAGGAAAACATAGTCATTTCCATGCTTAGTAGAAGGAAGGCTCGAGATCTAATCCATGGAGATGGATTCCCAAGGCCTACTAGAGTAGGTAGAGGAGTATATAGGCCCGGATTCTTGATGTTTGGTTTGACAATGGTGCAGGCAGTGCTGGATCTGATGTACTTCCCAACATCCTATCGAAGGTTCAACCAATAAAAATACTTCTTCAACATGGCCATTGTTTTCTCTACTATGAAATTTCCAACGATCTAACCATAGTGTGCCTCCCAAATCATCTTAGCACACTTGCTTGAAGGAACATAGAGGTGTCTTAGGTGGCATAATAGTGTACCCTAGAGGTGAAAATCAAGAACTTTCTTGCCTTCTAGGAGCATTTGGTATGTGTTATCGAATTCTAGATCGCTCTTATAAAGATGCGGCTACCCTGAAGCCTCGTGTCCACAAGTGTCGAGCATAGTGGTCAGTGCCATGACCGACAGTCGGCTAAGGTGGTCTGCAACATTATTGATGCTACCCTTTTTGTACTTAATGTTAAAATGGAACTGTTGCTGACATGTGGACCATTTATAATGGTGATTGTTCTGCAACTTTCCTTGTGTCTATATAAACTGTAGGGGCCAGTGGTTTCTGTGGATGAATGTTTCCTTCCCTATAGTGCAATTCTTCTATTGTCAGAAAACCTCCACAATGGAATACATCTCTTTTTCATAGGTGGGATAATTTCGTACTGTGTCTAAAAGTGTATCACTGTGATATGCCACTGGATGCCCCTATTGACTAAGAATTGCACCAATAGCATAGTTGGAGGAATTTGTCTCAATCTCAAATGGTTGTTGAAGTTCTGGTAATGTGAGAACTGGTGCAAAGAAGAGGCAATGCTTCAACTTGGAAAATGTCTTTTTTTGGTATTCATACCAAAAGAAATTTTCTTTCGCTCCATCCTTGGTGAGCTAACTCAAAGGCCAAGTGATATGAGAGAACCCCAACATGAACCTACGGTAGAAATTGTCAAGACGCAGAAAGTTGCGGAGCTATGTTATAGTGGTTGGGGTTGGCCAATCCTGAATAACTTGTAACTTGGTTAGGTCCACATGCACACCCCATTCCCCAATTATGTACCCTAGATATTAAACTTGGTTCATAGCAAAAGTGCATTTCTCAAAATTGGCACACAATTTGTTTTGTCACAAGGTTTGGAGGACCTGTTGAATATGGTGGATGTGCTCTTCCCAACGCTGGTTGAAGATTAGGATATCATCCAAATACAATACCATGAATGAGTTGGTGAAGGGCCGAAATATGTAATTCATTAGCCTCATGAAGGTTGTGGGGGAATTCGTCAACTCGAAAGGCATGACCAACCATTTGAAAAATCCCTCCTTGGATTTGAAGGCAGTCTCCCACACATTAGAGGGTTTAATTGGTACCTAGTGATAACCAAGCTTTATGTCAATATTGTTGAAACTTCCCCCCCCCCTTAAGTTGGTCCAGAAGGACATGAATTTGTGAGATTGGATACCTATTCCAGATAGTGATCTTATTCAACACCTGATAGTCAATACAAAGTCTCTAGGTCCCTTCCTTCTTTTGTATCAACATGATCGGTCTCTCATAGGGTGATGAACTTGGCTTGATGTGCCATTTCTACAATAGATCATGAATCTGCCTTTTGATTTCATCATTCTCTAGAATAGAGTGTCGATAGATTGGCCCATTAGGTAGCAGTGTGTCCGGGGTCAGATCGATGGAGTTCTTAACCTGAGAGTGTAGGGGTACCCCTGTGGGTGAGGTGAATATGTCCCTATACTCCTCCATGAACAAATCCATGTCTGGAGGTTGTGTATGTGGTCACAATATTCTTATTTCCTTGAGGGTGAATCATAAGGAAGATAAATTTCCTAGTCTGAGAAATTATCTCACTGCATTGCTTCACAAAGATCAAAGAGATGGTGGTAGGTGATGCTACCTTCAGTATCCTATATAGCTTATTTCCAAAAGAAATAATAACAATGTGAGGCCTAGACTCATACACAACATGACGCTTCCCCAAGTGTGGTTGGATTAATAATACATCACACACTTCAATAGGATAAACATCACATAATACCTCATCTGTAAAGAACTTGATGTTGTAGGGAAGGCGACATTGTTGGCTGGCGCAAGATATTTTCCTTGGTGAAGCCACACGATGGTGTATAACTATGGGTGTGGTTTTGTCGATAGGCCCAACCGATTCATGAACTCTACTGAAATGAGGTTCTTTTGGTTTTCGTTATTGACAATGAACTAAAACAAAGAACCCTTCACCCACGTCTGTGACTAGAAATGACACTCCCCCTCCTCTAGATCTTCGGGCTCAGTCTTTTGGATCTTGGTGGTGGCAACAGTGGCATTGGGCTCTGCATCAATAATCTACTTCCCTTTGTTGTTTCCCTTGTTAGGTTCTGACTCAGAGTTGGAACATGCATTTGATTCGGAAGCTTTTAGCTTGGCCACTAGTGACTGCTTGGCTTGACACTCACTTGTGTTGTGAGCGGGCCTCTTATGTAACTCACACCTCTTCCCTATGTCCTTCTTTGTATTTGTGGTGTTGTTATTTTCTTTCGTCTTCGGTGGGTTGTCTTGGGTCATCCCACCTTGGCTTTATCCTTTGTTTTGTGAGGTGGGGGCACCTTTCCCTTACTTCAAATTCATAGATCAAAAGTCTCACTTCTTCTATTTAAATTTCTTCTCGATATTGATAGTGTATCGATAAGCAACTTGTGGGTGCAGTTGAAAACAATGGGGGTTCACTCTCTTCCTTCTATTCAAAGTAGGTTTCCCACCCGTCCTTGACATGGGGGCGATTTTGAGGAGTGAAAAAAGTAATATTTTCTTGATTAGAAAAGTCATGAACCGAAAAATATCCTTCCAATAGATTTAACAATCTATCTATGACATTTGCATCTATCTGGGCTTCAAAAATGGGAATTTCAAAATTGACTTGTACCTTAAAGGGGGTGGCACCTCTAGAGTGACTACTGGATGAAGATGTATTGCCTATGGGTAGCCAATCAAAGGATCTAGGAAAAGTTATCCATCATCACTCTCCTCAATCAATCGAGGGATTCCTCAAGCAATATTTTGAAAGGATCTCCTACTCCATCATCTTTATTTTCTTCCACCATAGGAGGCTATTGGGGTTTGTGAGGCAGGTCTTGCAAAGTTTCAACTAGTTCAAGCCCTAACTCCTTATACCCTGACCTTGTCAAGGACATGCAAACAAAAACAGAGAAAGAGAAGATAGCTCTAATACCACTAATCTAGACTTATACAGGAACACAATAATATACAAATACAAACATAAAAACTGGTATGTAACATAAATCAAACTTCATTTCATTAATATCAAAGAACTCAAATATGCTTACATACAAAAGGGAAATAAACTAGCTGGGGCGCTGATAGCTTATCTTTGAGAAGGAATGTGGAAACTACAACCACTGAATTGTGTTACAATGAGGCTCAAGGGCCTTTTTATTATTGAACAATAAGGGAAGCCCATAAATAACCAAAACCGTAACCCCAGGAGATGGAACACCAAGAGTTTTTGGGCCTCGTTGGGGTTAGTTGGGCAACCAAATTCTCAGGGTCGTAACTTGGTCATATGATCTTCATTTGGCGCGTATGATACCTTGTTGGAAATATCTATTTGAGTACTACAATATTTTCCATAATCCCCTACTTATAGTTACAAGCCCGTTGAAGACCTCAAAAAACATCATTTAGGGGGTCAAAATAGCTCTAGAAGTTTGGGACCCAAAAGATTACTAAAAATAGTAAATGCTGCTATAATCAAGGAAAAAGATGAAACTGATTAGAGGTCTAGGTGGAATAGGTGGGTGGCCACAAATCTCCACCTGGATCAATAAACCACATGGATGCTTACACTTTTCTTTTACCTATTGACTATCCAAACATCTCACAACAAACTCAGCTACCTCTTTCTTCATGTTTGGCCAATGATATAATTTGTTAACTGTTGTCAATGTCTTATGATATCCTGAATGACCTAAATATGGCTTAACATGAAACTCCTAAAAGATAATATTCTTGAACTCACTATCATCTAGTACATAAATAATGTTCCTGAATCTGACCAAGCCATTTTCCGTGAGATGATAATCCACATCCCGATCACCTATACTTTGACTCTGTTGTTGTAACCTGTGCCTCAACTATTGATACTTGTCATCATGTTATCCTACCTCCAAGATACACTCTTGCAAGTCTATCATATAAGAAATAATTATTGCAATGTGATTCACTTAGAGTCTTCTACTAAAATAATATGCAACCCTATTCTCATTTCCCTTGATGTAACTGATCTTGAAGTCAAACTCACTGAGAGTAGAAAACCATCTAGCTTCCTAGAATTCAGATTAGGTTGGTTAAACAAGTACCTCAGTCCAATGTTATCTCTCATCAGAATAAATCTCCTGCCAAGAATATAATGTCTTCTTATCCTCAATGCATGAATGGTAGTTGTCAACTCAAGAAAGTGAGTCACAGAGTTCTGCTCATGCTCATTCAACTTCCTTGACTCATAGCATACTACCTATCATTCATGCATCAAGACTCCACCATGTCCTCTCTTGCAAGAATATGTACATACCACAAATTCTTTGTTAGGATCTGCAATCTTTATTACCGGAGCATTTGTAAGCAAATGTGTCAACTACTTGAAACTAACTGCACACTCTTTAGTTCATTCAAACTTCTTTCCTTTTCACTGCAAAGATATTATAGGAAATAAAATCCATGATAATTTCTCGATGAAATTCCTATAATAACTACTTGTCCCATGAATGATGTGACCTCATCCACATTCCTAGGAGTTTTCCACTCCATGATAGCTCTGATATTTTATGGGTCCACTACTATACCTTCCTTGGAAACAACATGTCCCAAGTAATGAACTTATGTCTGAAAGAAATAACACTTATTAAGCTTGGCATACAATTGATGCTCTCTCAAAAATCTCAACAATGTTGCTAGGTGTTTTGCATGCTCTTCCTCATTCTTAGAATATATCAATATGTCATCAATGAACACTATCACAAACTTGTCTAGATAAGGATGCAACACACTATTCATCAAACACATGAAAGTAGTTGGAGCATTAGCAAGACCAAACGACACTACTATAAATGCATAATTCTCGTACTTGGTACATGATGTAGTTTTGTAGATGTCCTCTTCTTTGATGTATACCTGATGATAGCCCGATCTCAAATCAATATTTGAGAACAATGCTGCTCCCTTAAGCTAATCAAACAAGTCATCAATCCGCGACAAAGGGTACCTTTCTTGTTCATCACCTTGTTCAACTGCCTATAATCAATGAACAATTTGCGAGTACCATTCTTCTTCTTCACAGACAATACTAGTGTACCCCAAGGCAAAACACTTGACCTAATGTATCTCTTATCGAGCATTTCCTTAAGCTACAACTTCAATTCCACTAACTATGGAGTATCATCCTGTACGTTTCCTTTGATGTTTGTGATGATCCCAGCATCAACTCAATAAAAATTCCACTTCCCTATGAGGTGGTAACTCTGAAATCTTCGCTCAAAATACATCCTGAAATTGTGCAAAAATGGATACCTCTCCAAGAATTCAACATCCTCAACATCCTTTCCTTTGTTACTAGAAATATGAATTACAAAAAACACACATCCTTTCCTTCTACTACGTTTAGCCTACATAGTTGTAACCATTCTTAGTGATGTAGGATTCTTCTTACCCTACAAGATTCTAATTTCTCCATCATCATCCAAGCATTCAATAGCCTTCTTGTAGAAATCTCCCTTAGTGCTATGAATGTACAACCAATCTATACCCAAGATCATATTGTGTGGTCCAAACTAAAGTACATTTAGATGTGTTGATGTAGACATACCATTCAATTCAAATGCATAAGATATTGCCCAATGATGAACTCTTTTCTTGGTGCACGTGTCCAACTACGCCAACCAAGACTCTGCATGCACTTCTTTATTCAAACAACACTTATCCACTAGGTCAAGGCTGATATAATTATAGTTAGATACAAGGTCAATTAAAATAGAAACAACTTGATCACAAAGCTTACCTTCCATCTCGATAATAGATGCTTGGTGATCAGCCTCCCTATTATCCAATGCTCCATAAATTCGAGGAATACTATGTCTAACATACTCAACTATATGTGCCTTCTGAGCACTATAAATCTGAGGTTTGCTACCCTGATGTTGTGGACAATCTCTCCTGTGATGATCCTTACCACAAGTCCAACATTGAAAAAACTTCCTAGCATCACCCTTGTTTTGTTCCTCAGACTGAAATCCTTGTCCTCTATCAACTACATTGAATTTCTTGTATGATGTTGCATTCTCCTTGTTACCTACATCCTAAGGTGTTCCTCGCTTCTTATCCCACTTTTCTTTAGTCTTGTCATTACCTTCCCAACCTTTCTTAGGCTCTTAATTATGCTTAGACTGCTCATAACAATGTTTCAACTTCCCAATTACTTCCTCCAGCATATGAGGCTCATCATACTCAATCCAATCTTTAAATGCTAATGGAAATCCACTAACAAATATTTGAACCTTCGTCTTCTCATCCTGAAGATATGGTACATAACTCAACAACTCAAAAAAATTATTCGTGTACTCTTTGTATATCATAGATTCCGTATTTAGTTTATAGAACTCCTTATCCTTACTGTCATAGTATCTATATGACAAGTACTTCTTCTTGGAGAGTCTCTTAAACTCATGGCAACTCAACTCCTTTTTCTTGATACCTCTGACATGCTTCACATCTTCCCACCATATGTCCACTTTTCCTTTGAGATTGAAAAAATGATTATCTTGGCTTTCATATTCTCTGTATATTCATGCATCTCAAAGAACTTTTCATCCCAAGAAACCATGCTTCTGCATCTTTCAGTTTCTTCAGCTCCCCATCAAAGGTAGGAGGCTTGGCTTTCTTGAACTCATCCAACAAGAACTACTTCTCACTCTTCCTATAAGGATGATAATGATGATGACCACGATATCTATCTAAATCAGAACTAGAATAAAACCCATAACCATTACTTCTTGTGTCAGGTGCATCCATCCACCTACCACCTCTAACCGTGTCATCCTTGTCCAACCTCTGTCCTGATCGAGATGTGCTACCATATGCCCCGTTAGTCCTTTCATCCTATCAATAATTGATCTATGGCTATCCTCGTCTCTGCAAATATAATAAACTCTGAAAGATCACTGTATTGACATCTGGTTACTTTTCACGTGCTCTAGAAATTATTTCCTGTGACTGAATGATTCTATCATTATCTGCCTTACAAATTTTGATTTATGTCTTTAAACTTCTCAATGTATCTACTATGTCAGGAAAGTACTCATCTCTTTGATGCTAATATGATCTATAAAGAGAGTCACTTGAATTGTAATCTACCATTCTGCTTATCATCTCTGATATTCTTCCCGCAAACATACCATGTCAAATAACAAAACGTAAACATAATTGTAACCACCCTCTTCCCACACTTACCCAAGCTTATTGGTTCGTCGGGGTAAATATGTGACAAAGAGTTACTATGATATGAATCAACTCCCTAATTATAGTTAAGGAAGTGGAATCGATGAACTGAAATGAAACTGACCTTCCTTAGGATCTATAGGACCCCTACGAGCTAACCAACCACTCATGGTGCCCAACCGTGAGTTACCATTATTTTTCATTGGCATGGGCTCTCAGTCACTCCCATGACAAGGAAATCCAACAATTATAATCCTCCAGTCACTCCCATGAGCCCACTTCCTAATGAATGTAGACTAATCAATTTTGTGCCAGCAAACCCGAGATCTGAGCCACTTTTCTAGGGCTAGGACCTAGGCCTCTACCTAAAACTCAATGAAACTCTCAGAAATGATAAATAACATAGGGATAAATCATTTAATGCAAAAGTTGAACAAGGACCTAACCTGACCCATCCCAACCATGAAAAAAATTTCATCAAACACATCATGAACAAGTAATCTACATGTCATAATTACGTATCTGAGCATAGGGATCTCATACTTATATGTGAATCATCAATAAGGTATAATCCCTTCTCATAATAGTTACATTAAAATATATTAACTCATACATTCATTAACCATTCCTCAATCAATTAAAACACATCAAGATCCATAGCCATTATACATCTCATGACCAACATATAACCAGTAAATGAACAACATATACAACATGATAAACATACCATAAAATCCACATAATAACAAATACAATTACTCATGAAATAGAATAGGAAAAGTCTCTTATTAACATATGCAAAATCCAACCAAGTCAGTGACTTCCACATACCACCTAACCATAGATTGGGCTGAACTAAATTGTTACAGGTCTATTTGGGCACATCAGTCCTGAAATTCAGATTAGTACAATTAGGGCTCATCAAACCCTAATTCAGTTTCTACATGCCCTAGACAAGTCATCTAATTGAATGCTTCCATCCATGAAAGTTTACTAGCCTGAAACCTTACTGAAATGCCTCCTTGGGACACAAGTGCAGCCTTGGTCAGGGATAACTGCACTGCATTGCAGGTAGGCCCATTCAGGCCTACACTTCAGTGCACTTAGGCCCACTTACACTTGCACTGGGAAAGAATGAGTGAAATTTGCATAGGGTTATGGGACAATATTCCTTGATTCTAGATCATTCTAGAAGGATCCCATCTCTTATCTCATCCTATGAGCTTGAATTTAGATAGGATATGGATCAATTAACTTCCTATCCTCTCATCCCTTGCTCCATGGAAACTAACTCCAATTTTGGAAGGCCATTCAATACCCAATTTATGACAAAACCACCTCCATTTCCCTATAAATTGACCACTCATTATAGTGATCAGGAGGCTAGAATTCGAATATTGTAGGGAAATACTGTTTGTTTGAGATTTGAGTTCATGTCAAGTAATGTTATCCTGCTGGATTGGTGTGCTTTTGGTGTGACGAGGGTTGGACTGAAGCTGGATGAGTCACTAGGGATCAAACCGCATTGAGTGAAACTCTTCCTTCTACATTAATAAAGCTTTTTATTCCTTTTCTCATATTCTTGTTCATATTTATGATAATTATGTGTTTCAATATTGTCGATTCCATTGGTTTATAGCAGATAGATCATGTTTGATCGTTGTTGTTTCTCTTTCTATTGACACAGGTATCAATTAAGCGGATTCAATTCAAGTGGGAGCGATGGGAGAAATTCAAAGGAGATCAAGGAAGAAAAAGAATAGACGTAAGTTCCTTTATCTCGTCTATCTACTATAGGAAAAGGTTAAACTACTTTCTTTCTGCCATTCTAAGAGTAGCTATCCACTTAGGGAAAATGTGTTTATCTGTAGATACAAATTCCATATAACACAAATCTCTCTTTCAACCAATCACCTTCGCATCATATTACAAGCATGAATGTGGGATCTCATGGAAATAAACTAAACATAACAGAACTAGGGCTTCTAGAGGCCAAACCACATCACCCCTCAGCCAATAATTCCACCTCATGTCGGACATCACTAACCATCACCAGATCGATCTCTACCCAAGCTGTCCAAGGCTCTAGAGAATTTGTTCCAACCTGGCTCCAAGACAAGTAACTCACCCCATTGTTGCCACAAGGGTCGAGAGTGTTTATCCAACCAATGCTCTAGGACTAGTAACTTAACACACCAAGGGCTCTAGAGAATTTGTCCAACCAACACTTCTAGAACTAGTAACTCAACCCAAGTTGTTCTAGGGCTTCCAGATCATTTTTCTAACCAAGGCTCCATGAATTAATAACTCAACCCACAACCATAAGGAACATGAGCACCAATCAGAAAACAAGTGGGAAAACCCATAACACCATGGATATCTAGGAAATGGCAAAGATAGGAAAAACCACTATCAATCCAGGAAATCCTCCATGCCAATGATAGATCATAACCAAAAAAGTGCATGCATATGCCATGCATGCCAAAATTAGCAAGGAAATCATACATGCAACTCAATACCTGCAAAGAAACCTGTTATAGTTACTGATCCTATTGTCCTCTTGCACTTTCCTACTTTTCCTTTGCCTTCTTGCTCCAAATCCAAAATGTTCCCAAAATCTTCCAAGAGTGCTCCAAGAAAACTCTAAGTTTGTAAGAGTGAGAGAGATCCAAGCTAAAACAGAAAAAAGGTTGTGAATTGATCTTCAGTGTTCAGTCAATTTAATGTCTTAAATTGCTAAGATAAATTATCAAACAGGATTAGTAAACTGATGAAGTGTGGTACACAATATGTGCTTAGTTAACCTTGTTTCTTATTTCGTTGAGTATGATTTTGTATTGTTTTGAGGGGTTTGTCTTTTATGCCTAATGATTTTAATGGATGTTAAGTGTCAATGATCAACTAAGTCTAATGGATGTTTAATATAAAAGCTAATTTCTAGGAAGGAAAAAAATGAAATGTACTTCAACTAATTTAATTTGCATAAAATCAATCAAAAACTTGAATGGTTAGTCTAATCTAGGCCGACACTATGTCTATGAAAAGAAAAACATTATTTTAGATACAATTATATTCGTTGATAAGATGAAAATGAAATCACTTCTTATCCTTATCCTTGAAAACTCTTGATAAAAACTAAAATTAATCTTATTCTATGAAATGAAAGCAAGCAATATAAAAACAACTATGATCTACTACATGCTCAAATACTATTGTGAACATTCAATATAGGAAGATGTTGAAATCATCTTCTTGAAATGGCTTAATCAATTGAGTATAAATTAGATGTGATATAAGAAAGCATAATAAAAGCATGGAAAGGGAAACTTGCAGCTACTATGTGATCTAATGCCTCTTAGGCAACCAAAATTAGAAGAACTACCTTCTTGGACTCGCTGATCATGAGATTACACAATAGATGAAAGCTTAATCCAAAAATCATAACAAAAGCATACGGAAAGAAACTAAATCACTATTTATTCTTAATGCCTCAAGAAACCAATATTGGAAAATAGTTGAATGCTACCTTCTTGAGAAACTCTTTGGAAAACATAGGGTTAAACAATGAATGTAACGCTGAATCTAGGAAATCATTGTAAAGGCATGTGAAGCAAAACAAAGTCATTGTATGCTCTAATGCTTCAAGCAATCCAGTTTTAGAAAATAGATTAAACACTACTTTCTTGAGATACTCTTAGGAAACATAAAATTACATAGTGAGGTAAATCTACATTTGAAAAATAAAATAACATTTGCAATGGAAAACTAAATTATTTGCATGAATCAAGGTGAAACAAACTAATTAATCTTACAAATTTACAAAGAGATGCACATAGTTGATGGGGGCCCTTCCATTGTCCAATAGCATTCCAACTTGCAAAACTCACATTTTAAAATTCAATAATAGAAAAGAACCTTATTTATTGATAAACTCACAACTTTAAACAATGGAAATCTATACTCCTAATCTTATTACATCAATAGCTCTTTACTTTACATATCATTCCATCTCAAGCCTTGTTACAAAAAATTCTATAATTATTTCTCTTATTTTCCTCTTCTCTACCACCCTGATAGAAGAAAACTCCCCCTATTTATACAAAAACATGGGAAGCTATATCATTAATGAGAGTCCATGAATCTCTCTCTATATCTCTAGAGTTACAATCAAAATAGGAAATGATAAGACACATGTCTTCTTAGAGTTTCAATACAAATAGGAAATGAGACACATATCCTTATGATCCCATGATCTTCTCCACCCAAATTCGAATTTGGTTTTGGGAGGCCACATAAAAGCCTTTTAGAAGCTTCCTTTTGACCTACACATATCAACAACCTCATCTCACTTGTTAGGTATAAGAATATGCACATTATTTTCTAATTTTTAACCATAAATTCATTTAAAAATGCTAAGAATTAATAAAGTTTGGAAAAACATAAATGTAACCCAATAATGGTAATGGCAAGGTAAATATAATGAAATGGGGGTAAATATAATGAAATAGAGGTGGAGTGAAGGTGACAATATGGGAATATAAGTGAAAATATAATGGAAGTGAATGAAAATTTCAAGGTCCAACATACCCCCCAACTGAAGCTATTGCATGTCCTCATGCAATCTATTACATTAATTCTTTGCGATCCTTGAGCTTTGGCTTAAATTTTCATGATATCATTTGATAACTTCATACTTCTGCAAAGTCTTTTTAGTTGAATTGCAACATTGTTGGTTCTTGTATTACAACCATATTTTGTTGTTGCATTCATTTTTGATCTTTGAACTTTGCATAACGATAATTTGATTATTGCTGCAAAGTATATCTTTATTGGATTGCAACATAGTTGGTTCTTGTGTGACAACTATGATTGTGTTTGTATCCAACTATCTTTTCAATACTTTTGAAAAACCTTTGTATGCTCATAACAATAATGTAATAGTTAATATCATTTGAAAGTATGTGGGATTTTGAATGTGATATGAATATGAACATATCCCCTCCCCTAACTGATGATATTGACAATTTTATGAGATGAGGAAGAGAAATATTTCTTTTCCAAAAATTATCATTCTAGCTTTTCAAGGAATTTTATGGTAAAAAGTTAGAAAATGACATACCTTAACTTACCCTTTGGAAATGGATGAGTTGCATGTGTGGTGGTTGCAAAATTTTGATCATAATCTTCTTCAAGTGGCTGGACAAGTCATGAAGAAAAGAGTCAAGATGATTTTTTATTGCTTTTATTAAAACTTGCTGAATCTACTGCGGAATAGTGCTAATTCTGCTACTGCCATCTAATTCCACAGCTGTTATTTGATTTTGCAGCTGCATGTCTTCTACATTTGCTCCAAAATGCTGAAAATGATAGTCTTCATGTCTTCAAAACTCATTAGCACAATTCCTGCCATGTGAATAGATGTTCTAATGTAGAACGTAGCAGGAGATTGTTGACTTAGTGGCCATTAATGGATGCCACTAGTCAACACGAGAACTCTCACCATATATGACAATGAGAGTCAAGATGCCCAAACACATCTTGCTAAGTACTAATAATTTTGTTGTTGTCGAGTACCTAGAAGATCCGATGAACAAGGGACATTGATGTATTCCTTTTGTTTGTCGGCATGAGGACTTGCCATTAAGGCATGCAAATCTCAAGGTGTTTTTGCAAGGATTTTAGACTCAAAGGACTATGGACTCAATAATTTGCATTAAAGCAGGGTTTATTTGTGAAATGAAAAAGATAGGAAAAGGAAAATGAAAATGGAAGATGACAATGGAAGATAATAATGACAATGGGAAATAAGCATGAAAGTAAGCTTCTTGCTTTTATTTTTGGAGTAGACAGAAAGTGTATGTGATGAAAGAAAATGAACAACTGATTCTTGTTGGGAAAAATAATTGTTGCTTGATTCGAAGTTCTTGGTTGGATTTATAATTCAAAAGGGAGGAAGAGTAATGGTTTTGATGAATATGGACATGGACTTGTTTCTTAAATTTCTCATGAAATCAGTCCTTTTAAGACAAACTGTGCACATAATTAGTTTCCTTAAATGATAATTCAATCATCCCAAACCTACAAAAGAACTTGACATAAAGAACATAAGTGTGATAAAAAAGAAATGGCCAATTTACTTTTTGATTCTTATGCAAAATTTAAATGTCAAATGAAATAGATTAAGGAAAATCAAAAGTGTTATATTCAGTCCAATTCATGATATTGATAACAATGAAAAATAAATCAACTCCCTTTTGTCGGATGACTTCATGCAATGTGCTCAGCAAAATAATTGGCATCTCAAAGATTCGCTATGTCTTGCAAGTTAAAAATTCATATAAAAATACACAAGAACAATATTATAATTTTTAATGCCAAAAGTTTAGAAATCATCTAAATAATCTTCCAATTATTTTGCAAGCCATTATTCAATCTATCAAATTGAATTGTTTTGAATGATTCCTCTAAATGTAAAATCTTCCTTTGAATTATTCCTCTTTCGCTCATATCATCGCCAGCCATATATTGATTTCTATTGATTGAGTTGCTTCAGTCGATGAAGTAAAAGTAGATCCGGTTGATGAAGCAAATGTTTGAGCAATTTTTTCAACAATTGTTTAGCTAGAATGAGAGAGAAAAGCAGGAAAGGCAGTCCCATCAAATCCAGTTGGAAATTAGCCAGTTGAATAACCACCACAAGCATCAAGGCAAGTAGCAAGGGTGGTAACACTTACACAACTGCCTGATTCAACTACTCTACTATATTCCTAAGCTTGCCTTAAAGACTCTATTGCTTCTAGCATTACCTATTGGTGCACTTGAAGCTCAAACCATGCATCGTCTAATTCTACTAAGTGTACCAAGAAAGAGCTTTTACAGGGCATGGCATGAGTAGAAGTATATATGGTATAAGGAAAATTTTGGAATTCATTTTTTGTCAATATTTAGTACTCCCATAAAACTCTGCATCTCGGTGCTTGTGTCATGAACTGGAAAGACCATAAAGAGCCTTCTTGCAAAATTCAAACCGCTGGATAGGAGGATTTTCATTTTTAAATCATTCCTCAATCATCTGTGTGGCCCATTCCTTGATTTGCTACACGGAACCTATTCAAACATCAAAATGGTTGCAGTGTTATGCACTTGAAGCATTGATAGTTGTTCCATTTGGACTGATGGCCGTAGAGATCTCCTTCACCGCCAACAAATCCCGTTTTTGTCTTTACAATCCATTTTTCCTTCACACAATCACTAAACAGGGTCCCAAAGAACCACGATTTTCTCCTGAACAGTTAGGAATCCAAGGAAATGGTTCCCGGTTTATTAAATTCATCTCGTTTCGGAAGAAACCCATGTCCCAGTTTTTTCTTAGATTTGCCTTGTTAGAAACTACATTTTAAAATTGACATTTTTACAGAGGTTACGTTTCTAAGAGGGCCGCATTCAGTTCTTGACTGATTGCTTCTTGATTGATTGCTCTGCTAGTCTGCTTAGGTGAACATCAAATTGTTTGCTTTGGTATTGACCTGTACCCAAACTTTCTGATTTTGGTTTGATCATTCCACGCCTCACTCTCTGTCTTGTGTTGCGATCAATCATTGCTCCAGCACTGTGATGCGAACATCACTGCTCCAAATTTTATCATTATTCCTTCTGAAATCTACGAGAAGATGACAATTTAGCGCTTCAAATCTTAGCTTAGATCTCTAGTTATCTGTCTGCTCTTCTCTGGTGAAGAGATTCCAGAGATTCCTGGGAAAAATACTGCAGATCCTTGGGATTGGTTAAATAAATTAGAATTATAGTTCCCCATTCTGTTAATAGATGACGAATTTCCTTTGTTCCAGGAGTGGAATAAAATGATCATAAAGAAAGCAAGCAAAGAACAATACATTAACCAAAGCATTGGATGCTGAAATAAGGCGATGGGAAACAAGGAAAGAGGGCAATTTGCGGGCCCCTACTTTGAACACTGCAATTTATCCTTTGGCCAAAGAGTGGTTGGAAACCTGTTTTACTTCTACTTCTGTTAAGAGAGTCTTCCACAACAAATGTTCCTTCCATACTAAAAAACTGTAAATTAATTTCTATTTTTTTAATTTTTTTTTTTTTTTTTTTTTTTTTATAATGAATTTTTCAATTTTTATTTTTAAATTAGTTGTACACTTCCCCGTCAGTGCGCCAAAATGTTTAGTCAATTTAATGTCTTAAATTGCTAAACATAATTATCGACCAGGGTTAGTAAACTGATGAAGTGTGGTGCACAATATGTGCTTAGTTAACCTTGTTTCTTACTTCGTTGAGTATGTTTTTGTATTATTTTTAGGGTTTTGTCTTTTATGCCTAATGATTTTAATGGATGTTAATATAATAATAATAATATCCATTTTTAAGGTCACAGCCAAGCCAAACACCAAATTGGTGTATGAGATCCCCTTGTTTGTGGGGCAAGTGACCCACCTCCTTGCAATGATTTGATTGCTAAGTCTACGAAGGCATACATACTCTACCCCCTCCGATTTTGAACCCGTGACCTCTTAGGAGGAAACACATGCTCTTAACCATTAATGATCAACTAAGTCTAATGGATGTTTAATATAAAAACTATTTTCCAAGAAGGAAGAAAAGGAAATGTACTTAAACTAATTTAATTTGCATAAAATCAATTCAAAAACTTGAATGGTTAGTCTAATATAGGCCGACATTGTGTCTATGAAAAGTAGAGCATTATTATAGATACAATTGTGTTCATTGATAAGATGAAAATGAAATCACTTCCTTTCCTTATCCTTGAAAACTCTTGATAAAAAAAAAAACTAATCCTATCCTATGAAATGAAAGCAAACAATATAAAAACAACTATGATCTACTGTATGCTCAAATACTATTGTGAACATTCAATATAGGAAAATGTCGAAACCATCTTCTTGAAATGACGTAAGCAATTGAGTATACATTAGATGTGATATAAGAAAGCATAATAAAAGCATGGAAAGGAAAAATTGCAGCTACTATGTGATCTAATGCCTCTTAGGCAACCCAAATTGGAAGAACTACCTTCTTGGACTTGTTGATCATGAGATCCAAATAGCCAGCACTTCTAGTCAGCCTGTACTATCTTCAAATGAATTGTATATACCTGAAGTTAAAATTTTTCTTGCTGTAAATAAAATGTTTAGAATCTCTAGTTCTCAAATTACCCCAATTGAAGAATGGAAATTCGCCAATCACTGCTTTGTCAAAGGAGGAAAATGGCCCCCAAAGACTAAATTCTACTCTACTTCTTCTTCCTCAAAGCAACCTCCAACCCGAGCAGATTGTGCCCCATTAGTTGAACACAACTCCTCCAATCCAAATGATCTGGATCAATTGTATCAAATTGGTAATGATATTACTACATGGTGTTCTTATGCTGAGAATTCCATAGATGATCTGGGCACACAAAATGAAATCATTCTAGCTAATCTTAAGCTCTTACATGATGAATAAGAAGAAGAAAGAGTTGAGAAAGAAGCCAGGATGCAAAAGAAAGAATGAAGAAGAAAATCAAAAGCAGCTAAGAGCTCAAAATTTTCTATAGGTATGTTGACCCCAAATTTTTGGGATCTAGAAGAAACAGAAGCTAGCACCTCTGAAACACCTTTCAGGCCAATGAAAATAGAGTTTATTCCAGAAAAACCAAGAAAAACAAAAGCAGAAATTGTGACTCTTGAAAATGCAGCTTCTAAGTTCCCATATTTCATCATGCCATCAATACAAAAAACAAATTTTGTCAAGGAAGTCCAAAATTATCCTAGAATAGAAGAAGATCTATTTGCTTCTAATTCTAGTGGTTATATTTAGATTTGGACAAATAAACAAATCCAGCTGAATCAATTAGAATATGGATTGGAGCTTTATATTGGATGCAAGTAACCACAAAACTCAATAATGTATCCATATTTGTTCTAGCAGAAAAGAGAATGGCCGGAATAGTTTATGACTAGTGGATTGGACCACCTGAGTCAAAGCGACAAGCAGTCATTACAACAGGACTATCTACTCTAGAGGTACTAATGAAAACATAGTTTTTGCCCTAGCCAATTGATGAGAAAAAGCAAATCATTATAGATCTTTCTAGAATGGAGCTGAAAGATCTAAAATATCTTAAATCTTTTGGTCAAGATTTTATGGCGAAAGTTTACAAAGAAAATCTTTCAAATGATTCAGTTCAAAAAAATTATTTTCTATCAAAATTACTAGGAAATGTAGGAGATCTGATTTCTAAAGATATTGAGCTTCAAAGCAAATCCATTGATCAGATTTACTGGGTAGATATTTTATTTCGGTGTTAAGAGAAAGTTAAATATCTTTGTTGGTAAAAACAAGCACATGATATAACTCCCAGTGCTAATGTTTGTCGTTTTGCTTTGCCCTAGACAACATTTAAGAAAAAGAGAAAGCATAAAAGGTATGGAAAATTCAAGACCAAGAAAATTGCAAATCCCAAATGACCTTTTAAAAATTTCAGATTTCTGAAGAAAATGAAACAGCCAAGAACCAAAAATAATTGTTGTTTCATCTGTAAGCAAGAAGGACATCATGGTCGTGCATGTCCAAAGAGCACATCAGGTAAACTGAAAGCTTGTGTAGATATTGAAGAATTTTGTGATGATTGGTCTGTTGTGCGATCAGAAGAAGAACCATTAGATGTATATATGTTGGCAGCTGCTTCTTTTTTAGAAGAAGAAGAATTAATCAGTTTTTTTCAAAAGATGAATATTTGCTATGACTGTTCTACTGAAGAATATTTAGTTGAAAACGAAGAAGAACTTCACTACAGTGAAGAATTTGAGACTGAGTCTGATAGTTCTGAAACAAGTGAAACTGAATCTTTATGTTGGTCTCAACAGTCAGAATAAGATAAAGGAAAGAAAGTAATCTATCTTCTCCCTTAGTTAAACTCTTTTTTCCCATATAAGAAAAATGTTGGATAGCTATCTTCAATGCCAGTTCCTGAATTCGACCCAGTAGCAGAACAAAGTTTTTTAAAGAAAATGGTCAAAACACATAATCTTTTGTATATACTAGTCTCTGTGTAGGTAAAAAATAGTTGGATAGATCTTGATGCATTTATTGATAATGGCGGCTCAAACAATCTTGCCAAACTGTCGTTATTCAAAGGATTATGGAAACCTCTCCAAAACATCCTAATTTCAGAAACGGTTAGAGGTATAGTTAATCTCACCCACTATGTAGATAACGTGTCCTTAAAAGTAGGTGGGAAGATTGTAAAGATATTTGCTATCCAGCATTATGATCCATCAGCTAGTTTATTTTTAGGCATGCCATTTATAAATTCAGTGTTACTAGTAACAATTAGTGAAGATAAAGTTATATTCAATTTCAAAAAGCAAGCTATTTCAGCTCCAAGATTAAAATTTGTAGACTCAGAAGTTCGAAGAGAAAGCCAGAAAAAGACCAGTACAAGAAAGCCAAAAATTGATTCAAAATACTGGCAGGAAGTACTGCAAATTTATGAGAATAAAGAAGCTCTCAAAACAAAACAAAAAGTAGCAATAGACCCTTAGTGGTCTCAAGATCAAATCTCTATATATCAGCGATTAGTCAAGAGCTACTCAGAAGACCCCCAAAAGTTTTGGGAAAAAGAGAGCCCCAAACAGGAAATTGTGACAATGCGTGACAATGGTGTAAAAGGTAAGTTAATTCCTTGCACTCCCTCCGATGAACAAGAAATCAAGAAGAAGATTGAAGAATTGTTAAAATTAAGGTTGATTGAACCTAGTGTCTCTCATTATTCATGCTCTGCATTTTTAGTTCAAATTCATTTTGAAATAGTTTGAGGTAAAACAAGAATGGTTATTAATTATAAACCATTGAATGCAATCACTCAAAGCTTTCATTATCCATTACCTCGTCAAGAAGTAATAATGCAGAAGATTCAAAATAGTGAAATCTTCAGTAAATTTCATATGAAATGTAGTTATTACCAGATTCAGATTCAAGAAGCAGACAGGCACAAGACAACATTCACATGCCCTGCAGGA
The DNA here is from genome assembly GCA_000404065.3 of Pinus taeda. NCBI lineage: Eukaryota > Viridiplantae > Streptophyta > Pinopsida > Pinales > Pinaceae > Pinus > Pinus taeda. Next base: position 87,014 of record APFE030070578.1, on the reverse strand, counting down.
TTTTATGAATGGAAAGTTGTTTCATTTGGATTAAAGAATGTTCCTACTTTCTTTCAGAAAAGGATGGATTTTATTTTTGGTAAGTATGATTTTATCATAACTTACATTGATGATATTTTGATTCACAGTCTAGATTTACAAACACATTTGGCTCATCTAGAAATATTTCTTCAAGAAGTTCAAGCACACAGTATTGTTCTCTCAGAAAAGAAAATGGTGTTATTTCAAAATGATATTGATTTCCTTAGGATTCATGTAATAGATGGACATATACAAATGCAGCCTCATGTTTTGAAAAAGCTTGCTGAGTTCCCTAATGAACTTAAGGACACGAAAATGATTCAGAGATTTTAGGGTGTTTTAAATTACATCCATAAATACATTCCTAGGTTATCCGAAAAAAACTTCTCCTATCAGAAAGCATTTGAAATCAGGTTGGTCTAGCCAATCCACTGTAACAGTTAAAAATCTCAAAGTAGAATGTAAATCCCTTCCAAAATTGCAGCCCCCAGGAGATGGATTGTTAATCCTACAAACAGATGCTTCAGATGAATTTTGGGCAGCTGTTCTTTTTGAAAAGGAGGAGGAAAATAAAGAAGAAGAACTATGCGCCCACGCATCAGGGGAATTTCTCCCCAATCAAAAGAATTATTTTGCTGTTGAAAAAGAAACTCTTTCAATATTTAATGGCATTCAGAAATTTGAATTGTATCTTGCGCCAAGAAAATTCTTGATTAGGACTGACTCAAGGAATTTTAAATATTTTCTGTCAGCAAAATTATTAAGACAAATGGCAAGAGGAAGGCTATTAGCATGGCAATCTGGTTCCAACAATATGATTTTTATGTAGAATGGATTCCTGGAAATTCTAACTATATTGCTGATACTCTTACCAGGGAAATGAATAAAGCTCATAGAATTGGCCATAGCAAGAACGAAGTCAAAGGAAGAATTTTTGATATTCTAGATCAGCCATATAATTTTGTCACTTTGGAAAAAAGATTTAAAATTCTTGAAAAACATGTTGAAGATCTTTGTCTTGAGATAAAGAAGGTAGTTGGACTCAGGCTTCAAAGAAATAAGTGGATTCAGAAATGCCAAGCCTGGCAGTCAAAGAATATTGGCACACTCCTTGGTTTGGATCCTGAATTGGTAAAAGTATACTCTTTACCAAATATGAAATTCAAGTTATATTTCAGAACTCTTGATGATCTATGGTCCATACAGTATACACAATCCATGATTTGGGTCTTACAGATTTTAAATTATTATCAGATGATTGGTTGTATTGATTTCGCACTTGAAATCTTTACAAGTGCTAAGATGATGGACCTTGATGATATTAATATCAAGATAGAAGTCGGAAAGTTTTTACAATCCTTAAGAATCCTAGATCTATTCGAGGAAATGGAAGCATTATATTTACAAAGAAGAGATGTAGATTATATGCACTCAAATACTTTTCCTTAGTATAAAATCTTGAAACCATTTGTAGATTGGGAAATCAAGGACGGATATTGCAAGAAGAAACAGGTTGAAAGAAAATCCCAATGTGCAGAAAGAACCCTGTAGTATATCAAAATCTTTTCAACACCATGGGATTTTCAAAGCCCAGAAATCAGAAATACTATTGATCCAAATCCTTTTTCACAAGTTTTTGCAAACTAGTTTTCAAAAAGTTCAACCTTTGCAGAAAACAAAGATGAAGTAAATAGAGTTTTGGGATGGTTAAAAAAATTCCCCATGCAAAAGTTGGTTGAAAAAATCCACATCATTAAGAAACTGAAAGAATTACAAGGGAAGCATCCTGTTTTAAAGTTTTCTGTGAACGAAAAGGCATTAATCACAGTTGGAGTAAGTTCAGGAAATTGGATAGCAGACACTATATATTTGATCAGTCTATTATTATCAACCAGGGCATCCACATCATTCAATTTTGAATTTGGATGGCAAGAAAAAGAAGGCGTTAGTGATCACTGCCAAATCTGGGTACAACACACCATAGAAACAACAACCAGCATGTTTCGGATATTCAAATGGGAATTATTGGATGGGATAGAGCTACCAGTACAATAGATAACAACTTTCTCTAAAGCTCATAAGGATTCTTTTTTGGACATAGAGATAAATCCGACATCTTACATCAGTAGATGGAGAAAAAGAGATGATGCATTCAAGCTACCCTACCAAAGCCATCATGACTACACAGATCGAATAAAGTTGGAAGTCGCACAATCCTCTAAAGCAATTACAACATCTACAAAACTAGCATCTTCAAAAGGAAAGGACACTTTCTTTTTAGATGTGTACCAAGATGCTCAAGACCCCACCGAGCTGGACTACGAAGAAAAATATCTAAAGATAATGGAGGAAGCATATCTACAAAAGTATCTATCTTCTGACGAATTTGATGATTATGATGAAGATTGCAGCCCTAAAGGACCATGGTGATAGTCCTTTGATTCTCTGTAATAGTAGAAAGTTTGAATTATTGTACTCAGCGTGCTTTTGAATTATTGTACTGGAATATTGAGTAGACACCGTCGGACTATGGAAATTCCGATAGGACCCTCAATTATTTCAACTTTGTGTCATGTCTAGGTAAAAGTAGATTCTTTAGGAAGTCTATAAAATGAGAAATCGGCAGAGGAGAAGCCCATATTGTTGGACCGAGTGCTTCTAAACTCTGAGATATCTTGTTTTGAACTTGTAATGCTCTGTAAGTTTTCTTTTTGAGTTAATAAAAGCTTCGCGCACCTTTTCACTCTAAGTTGAGTTGTTCGCTTGATATATTCTTCTAGGTATCAGTAAGGCTGCAAGGGAAGCATTCCTAAAGCTACTGAGAGAGTGCCCGAAGAGAGGTCGAGTTGCAGTAGAAACACGCAACAAGTGCTAGAAGATACCATCTCAATTAGCCACTTTACTGAATAGTAAGAGGTTCTCGATCTTTTAGATACTCGATTTTACACAATAGATGAAAGCTTAATCCAAAAAGCATGACAAAAGCATAAGGAAAGAAACTAAATCATTGTTTATTCTTAATGCCTCAAGAAACCAATATTGGAAAATAGCTGAATGCTACCTTCTTAAGAAGCTTTTTGGAAAACATAGGGTTAAACAGTGAATGTAAAGCTGAATCTAAGAAAGCATTGTAAAGACATGTAAAAGAAAACTAAGTCACTGTATGCTCTAATGCTTCAAGCAATCTAATTTAGAAAATAGATAAAAAACCACTTTCTTGAGATGCTCTTAGGAAACATAAAATTACACAGTGAGATAAATCTACATTTGAAAAATAAAATAACATTTGCAATGGAAAGCTAAACTGTTTGCATGAATCAAGGTAAAACAAACTAATTTATCTTATAAATTTACAAAGGGATGCACATGGTTTCCCTTACATTGTCCAATAGCATTCCAACTTGCAAAACTCACATTCTAAAATTCAATAATAGAAAAGGACCTTCTTTGTTGATAAACTCACAATTTTACACAATGGAAATCTACACTCCTAATCTCATTACATCAATAGCTCTTCACTTTACACCCTATTCCATCTCAAGCCTTGTTACAAAACATTCTATAATTCTTTGTCTTATTTTTCTTTTCTCTACCACCCTGATAGGAGAAAACTTCCCTTATTTATACAAAAATATGAGAAGCTATCTCATTAAAGAGATTCCATGAATCTCTCCCTATATCTCTAGAGTTACAATCAAAATAGGAAATGATAAGACACTTGTCTTCTTAGAGTTTTAATGCAAATAGGAAATGAGACACATATCCTTATCATCCCATGATCTTCTCCACTCAAATTCGAATTTGGTTTTGAGAGGCCACATAAGGGTCTTTTAGAAGCTTCCTTTTGACCTACACATGTCAAAAATCTCATCCCACTTGTTAGGTATAAGCATATGCACATTATTTTCTAATTTTTAACCATAAATTCATTTAAAAATGCTAAGAATTATTAAAGTTTGGAAAAACATAAATGTGACGCAATAATGATAATGGTAAGGTAAATGTAATGAAATGGGGGTAAATGTAATGAAATAGAGGTGGAGTGAAAGTGACAATATGGAAATATAAGTGAAAATGTTATCGAAGTGAATGAAAATTTCAAGGCCTAGCACTAGTAATCATTTTTATCATTGATGCCTCTATTTTCATAATTTTATTCTATTTTTCCTTCAATATTTCTCACGTGCAATTATGTGACCTTTCTCCTTTTTTTTCTCTTATTTTCCATTATTTTCATAAATAAAATGCCAATTAATGCCTCTTTTCTTTTGCCATTTCCTTTTCCAATTTCCATAGCCATTTATTAATTATAAGTGATCCCCATCACTATGTTTTTTCCAACATTCAACTTGGAATACATGTCCCATGACCTTGGTCTTATTTTTCTTTTATTAACTTTATTACATGTATTTTTAACCGGGGTTGTTACAATAATCAAACGTACCTTAGTGAATTTCAGAGGAGCCTACCTTGTCTGCACAAATTATTCCATATTAGCATACTATACCATCAACATATCAACCAACATCATCAACCTAAACATGACGACACAACTGCAACAATGACCATAATGAGAGATAACCAACATGCATGCATCATAAACACATAAACAATCAGACATGCATACATAAAAATCACATCTACCTCAAGGTCTAGTGCTTCTAACCTGGCTTTGATACCACCTTGTAACATGCCTCCTCCCACGTTTACCCAATTTTATTGGACTACCAGTGAAACATGAGACAAAGAGTTGCTATGACATTACCCGACCTTCAAGCTCCAGTTAAGGAAGTGGGGCCAACAAGCTGACAACTCATAACATCCCTCAGGGCTATAGGACACTCAGGGGCCAAAGGACCACCCCAGGTGACAAAATCTTGATTTGGGTCTCTTTTCACTTCCCTAATCCTACAACCACATGCAGGACAAGGCCTGAATGAAGTTATAGGCCTCCAATTGCATGCACAACGCTTCCTCCATTCAATTATGACCCAACTTTTCTAGTTCAGAGGGTGTGGTCCCGATATCTGAGCCACCTTTTTAGGATAGCCTCTAAACCAATGCCCATAACTTCTTTTAACTTTTCAGAATGATAATTGACATCAATGCAATGCTAATCACTCAAGATTGAATCAAAAACTTGACCTACACTAACTATAACATACTAGGCATTTTGTCAAACACATAGAAAACATGTAAGCTATAGGTCATGAATGCATATCTAATCATATTAGTTTGAGATTCATTTGAGAATCACCAAGAAGGCTCTATTCCCTCTCCATATGGCTGCAACAACACTTAATTACTCCATTTCATCAGCAAATCAATAATTGAATAATTCATGACAAGAGCCACAAATGTTACACATCATACAAGTATCATATAACAAAAAATAACCAACATAGGAATCATGGAAACTCAACCATAATATCACCAATATAATCACTACAAGTATACATCAATCACAGTAGAATAATATGTCTTATTAATATATGAAAGTGCCAACCAAGTCAAGGACTTCCACGTACCTCACGACCATAGATTGGGCTGAACCAAATCAACTTTCAACCAATTACCCTATGCCATATTCCAAGCATGAATGTGGGATCTCATGGAATAAACAAAGAAAAACCAAACCAGGGCTTCTAGAGTCCAACCACCTCAACCCTCAACCGGTGATTCCACCTCTACGGTCAGAAATCACTAACACAAACCATATCAATCTCTACCCAAGCTATTAAGGGCTCCAGTAACTAGTAACTCAACTCATAAACTTCCAGGGTTCTAGAGCGTTTGTCCAACCTGACTCCAGGGACTAGTAACTCAACCTACCAAGGGCTCTAGGACTAGTAACTGAACCCAAGTTATTCCAGAGTTTCTAGAGTGTTTTTTCAAATCCATAGCCATAAGGAACATGAGCACTGATCATAAAAACAATCAAGTGGAAAAACCCACAATACCATGGCTATATAGGAAATGGCAAGGCACTGCTAAAACTGTTGTGAATCTAGGAAAATGTCCATGCCAATGACAACACATAACCAGAAAATCACATGCATATACCATGCATCTAGAAATCAACAAAAAAATCACACACGAAACATGTTACCTGCAAAGTAATCTAGTTGTAGTTGTTGATCCAACTGTTTTATTGCACTTTCCCACGTTCCTTTGCCTTCTTTCTCCAAATCCAAGTGAATGCTAGAGTGCTCCAAGAATGCGCCAAGAATGCTCCAAGATTTCTCTAAATGTGTAAGAGTATGAGAGAATGAGATAATGATAGAGAGCTCAACCCAAAATTGTACAAAAATATTTCATCTTATCCTCATAGGCCTTTTTATCATTGAGGCCAATATTTTCTTCATTTTCCTTCATTTTTCCTTCATTTTGCCTCTCATGCAAATATGTGTCTCTTCACCTTCCTTTTCTCCTATTTTCTTTTATTTCATAAATAAAATTCCAATTTTTGAATGGAGTTCGGATTTTCCACAGTGCTCATATTTTATGGTCGACGTTTCGAGTCTGAAACTAGACTCATCATCCGAACTCCATTCAAAAATCACACCACAGTAATCTGCAATCTAAAATTCCAATTATTGCAACTTTGCCTTTGACAATGCCTTTGCAAATTTCCATAGCTATAAAGTAATCACAAGTGATATCCATCACTATGTTTTGCACAACATTCAGCTTGGAATATGTGCCCCATGACCTTGGCCTCATTTTATTTACATGGAAAATCAACCAGGGGCTATTACATATGGATCTTGATGTAATTTCATAAATGCTTAGGCATGGCACACATATCCAAATGCAATGCACCCGCTTCTTGTGGCGGCTCTAGCTTCATGGTGAGCCATTAGATGGTATATTCTTAAAATTTTCTTCCAACACAATAGAACACTACTCCATATAGGAAAAAACCGTGAAGACATACTTTCATGGTATGTCCCATGCTATTTCAAAGGTCAAGAAAATTTTCATTTTTTAAAATTTTCGGTGCCCATGTTCATCGCAATTACGACAACATATTTTTCATGTGTTACAGTTGCGACATATGATTTCTAATACGCCGCAATTGCAACGACGTAAATTGTTCATTGAAAGTGAGACAGACAATGTTCTATGCCAAAATTGTGACAATAAGCATCATTTATTGCAATTGCGACAACACATGGTTAATGTGACCATTTATTTGACATTGAGGTTAATGTGACCATTTATTTGACCCTGAGGTTAATGTTACTGGTTACCTAATGTCGCAATCGCAACGATAAATAAATTTATAAATACCCCATATGTAAGAGATGTTTCAATATCTTTGCTATAACTACAATAATTGTGAAAGGTTACAAGGTCTTTTTTGCTAGAGAAAAACATATTTTGTTTTATGTAATTGTTTTGTGGTTGCGGGAAGAATGCCAAAAAATATTAGATGGGGATCAATTGATCTACGAGGAGTCAATGATGGGAAATTTTATTCCCTTTTCAATTCTTGTAGGTATAGACATCTGTGGAGAATTTTATATGAAACAACCGATAGATATTGCAGAAGAATGGGCACATTGAAGGGCGAAAATAATATCGTTTGATGGTAAGCTTATTCTATTTATGAATCATTATATATTTTTTCTTTATATTAATCATATTTGTAAAAAAAAATTATTGTTATAATATTTTTTCTGCATACTAATTATTTCACATGATTGTTTGAAATTATTATAAAGTCATCGTGGCCCCCTAGGTACTGTGATTATAATATTGCACCAAGTATGCGCTAGAAATGATGCACAAGTTGAAGAAGATGGATCAAATATTGAAGCTAAAGACTATAATGGTCCTATGCAAGAAGATGACATGACAGTTCCAGATGATGAGACAAATCAATTGATCAAAGAGGTGCTTGGCATTGATGTAGAGAACAAAGTTTTTTTTTGTGATGATAAACTTGTGCTAATGAAGACAATGACATAACTTTATGAAGGCTCAAGAGAAAATGTTCTCTCTAATACATTTTTGTTGGTGAAATTAAATGTTTTGAATGGTTTGTTAAACACTTGTATGACACGGATCCTAAGGTATAATGTAATATGTTTCATCACATGAAAGGTTGATTTTTCCCCTTATTTTAGTGTTAATTAATGTGTAAAATAAGAATGCAATATATGAATGATATTGTTTACATTAACTATTTATTGTATTAGATTGTTAGGCGAATTTTTGTTACCATTACCAAATGAGTTACCTCACACATACCGAGATTTATGTGTTGTTATGAAATAAATTGGAATGGAATATCAAACTGTAGATTCATGTCCTAATGATCATATTATATATTATGGAAAACATGCATAAAAAACAAATTGCCTGAAATGTAAGAACAACAAATATCTAACCGATCAAATAACAAAAAAGGTGCCTCAAAAGGTTCTTCATCATATTCCCATAATTCCACATTTGCAGCGATTATTCATGTGTGAAAGTATAGCAATGTTTATGGATTTCCATGCGTGGAAGAGAAGTGAATATGGTTTTCTTCGAATGCTTGTAGATGGTTATGCATTTAGAGAAATTGAGTAAAAATGTCTGCATTTTAAAGTTGAACCTCATAATGTTGGGTTGTCATTGGCAGCTAACGATGTTAATCCATTTGGAGAGCTTAGGTCTATTTACTCAGTGTGGCCAATTTTTGTTATCAACAATAGCCTTCCACCTTGGATGCCAATAAAGAGGGAACATATTATGTTGACATTGATTATTCCAGGTATTTGTTTGCATTAATTTTTTTAATATTGTAGCATGTTAATTTGTATTGTTTGTTGCATAATATGTTATATTTATTTATTTACTTATATGTATATATCATAGTAGTAATTATGTGTAATTTCAAACAATTAGGTAAGTACCAAGTGAAAGATATGAATGTATATATCAAGCCTCTTGTTGACAAGTTAATGAAGTTATGGGTCAGCATCACTATGTATGAAATCTATAAACCAATAAGGCAAAGGAAATTTCAATTCTATGGCATACTTTTATGGACAAGTCATGATGCCCCAGGACTAACACATTTTTGCGGTATGTAACGTTCCATTGCATGATTTTTTTTTTTTTTTTAAAGTGATTATTTGTATTAGATAAAAGTTTGGTTTTCATGGAAAAATCCACTTACTTTCAACATTAACATCAACAACATCAAAACTAAAATAGAGCCTTAACTTAACTTTCCTAGTGCTGTGGGCCTTTAAAATATTACACGGGAAATTCCCATAAATTCTACAGAATTTCCCCAAAAAGATTTCAAATTTAGATAGCATACTACATTATTACTAAATTGCCCTAAAATGGCTAGGATATGACTTGTTTCCTATTGCAACCTACTTTCCATGCATTTCTCCTCCCTCACTTTCCATTCTTCTTTCGATCATTTCTTGCAAAGACAATACAAAGTCCATAAAGTCCTGAGAATGTTCTTCCTTCGAGCTCCTAATAGGTTCCTTCTGTTTAGTCCTCATAAGCAACAGATTTTTATCCATTTGAGTGAGCCAACATTCCATTCTTGCATACATCCATTTGAGCTTAAGGTCGATCATCTTGGATTGGATATCCTTTTGTTTTTCCAGAAATTCCAGTCTCCTTCCCAACACTTCATATATTATCAACAAATTTTTGAGTCATTTCTCCACAACAACCTTCCAACTCTTTGAATTCTCCCTTGCGTTTTTGTTCTCCATCATTAACAAAATACAATTCTTCAGATTATGATTCCAATTGATGATCATGCCAATGCATTGATAAGTGTCTTGGCTTCATGAATTTATTGTTTTCCATTCATCTCAGGATCCATTTCCATTCATATCAAGCATTAAATTGTTCAGCACTTGTGTTACCAAAGTATGATCTCTCTCCCTTGAAGAAATCCTATCACAAAGGGAGTACATTATAACATTAATTATCTCCTCAACTAGCTGTGAATCCCACATTCTCTGTCACATGAATTATTTTTTAGAATTTAAACCTGTACGATCTCTTTCAATATGGTATCTCGAGGTGTGATGATCACTGTCGATATTGGATTCCAACGTGGGAATTTATCATTTTCTTCTCATATCAGGATCTATTTCCTTTCATATTAAGCATTAAATTCTTCAGCACCTGTGTTACCAGAGTATGATCTATGTCCTAGGAGGTGATCCTCTCGCAGAGGGATTATATTGTAACATTAACTATCTCCTAAACTAAATGTGAATCCCACATTCTCTGTCACATGAATTTCCTTTGAGAATTTAAACCTATACAATATCCTTTATGGTATCTCTGGGTGTAGTGATAGCCAAGCTTGGATTGTAATTATGTGGGAAATATTTTTTGGTCTCCCATGTGTCCTTTTTCCTTTCCCATCCCCTATTGTGGGATTGTGTACCTCCATTTGTCATTTGTTTTTAATTCTCCTTAAATCATCTGATGTTGTGGTCAATTCTTTTGATCTCCAGGATTTTCCCATTTATGATGAATATTATGGGATTGGCATGACATAATTCCTTCCATAAACCAGAATTACTCTATATTCTAATTGGGCTCCCCAGTTTACAAGGGAGTCAACTTCATCATTTAATAATCCGAAGACATGGAGTAGAGAAATATATTTTAATTTCAAGGCCAACAATGTTATTCTTTGGAAAAATTAGGATAAGTAGGTGAATTTCCTGCCATTGCTCTGAAATAAATGAATGAATGATATTTTAACGTCCACAATACTAAAAATAGTCTATTGGACCACCAACCTCTTTACTTTTCGCCTTTTGTAATTCAATCCTTTTGTTATTCAAATTGATGTTGAGCTAGTCCAACCTTCTAATAGTCTCCTCACTATAAAGACAATGCCAAGGGACCAATGCTAACATATTGCCATAACTATCCTTGATGCCTTTCAAATAATCACATTAAAAAATGAAATGTTTTTCCAATTCCATTGCCCCAGACATGAAAAATTTACACACCCATTCTTCCCAATATTCTTTAGGTCCTTTCCACTATCCCATTTCACACCGAATTTTATGTGAGTTAGTTTTTAACTGAGCAATAAGAATCTTTTCCCTCCATGGAATACTAGCTCCAATGTACTCTTTTTGCTAGAGATCACAAGTGGGGTTGAATTCCTCAACATAATACTTCTTCTTTCTACCCAACTCTTTCCCCATAACAAAATTATTTATCTCCTTTCTATTTATGGGACATACATTGAGATAGATATATCATTTTTGCATCCATTTGTAGTTTTGTCTTATTCGTGTATTCTTTCTTTCACTAATTTCTTCATTGAAGACAACTTTAGGCCATCTACCTACTCCCATTTTCTCAATTCTTTTTTAAATATCTTATGAGACACACCATGGTGATTGATTTGATGGGAGATACTTCTTTTTCACTCAATATTATCTCATAACGGCATAAGTGTCCTCAAACATGTAATTTTATTAATCAGAAAAAATAATTACATAATTGATTTTGCAAGAGTTTACGCCCAAACAACCAAATGCTCTTGCAATGAGCTATTTATAAGCTCAATCTCCTAACTACCTCTAATTATGGATCACTTATTAAATAACAAGTTTCCATTTACAATAAATGCTATTCAAACCATCTAGCTAACAAATCTCTTAAAATAGAGCCTAAGATATGACACATTTGGAGAGTCATATCTTGTTACAACAATATACTAATTCTAAATGTATCCATAAAATAATTAAACATTCTAGAATAATAATTATTAATTTAATATCTTAAATTAATAATTATTTTTTTCTAATTTTATAACCTATGATAAGATTGTATTTTTGGATCATCTAACAATTTTTTTATTTTAAACTTGTTGTCACGCGGAATGAGTCGATCTTGCGGACAAGATAGACCTTCCTAGAATCTAATGAAGACTTAATGACAAACAAACCAACCAGACACTATCTTTCTCTAAATGCGCTTTATAAATAATGGCAAACAAATGTGTTTAAGGCCTACCTCATGTCCAACGCAAGTTTGGAGATGCCTTCGCTCCTTTGATCATACTCTGGTATTAATTCAAAAGGAGAAGAACTTTACAACCTTTGCCTTGATGCTGTACAAGTTCCTCCCAGGGTCCAACAAGAAGTCTCCTCTACTCTGACAAGCTTCACTCACTTCCCAATGAAACCAAAAAGGTATGTGATCTCTCCTCTTAAGCTCAAATAGGAAGTCTTGATTTCACTAGCATTTACCCTCAAAAGTTCAGCTTCTAACCTCTCAAGCCACTGACCCAATGCCTCAATTTATAGTGCAATGGAGATCAGTTACCAGGTCCTCCTTCAAAGGGATAGAATCCTCCTTCAAAGGGATAGCTCCTCTCAACAAGGGATTAGTTCCTCCTATTATGGAATGCATGAACCACTTGGAGCGAACAATCCACGTAACAAATCCTTCTAGAAAACTCTAGAATTAACCCAAAGTGAGCTTTTTAAGATAAAAATTGCGCCTTTTGACTTTCACAGGGGTACGCACCCTCCCCTTTATATACAGAGTGTATAAGTACGTAGATATCCTGAATAAAAGGTGCGGGCCCACAGGCAAAAGAGAGAGAAAGTGCGGAACTAGAGTTACATTGCTTTTTTGATGTCTTTCTCTCATTTCTAAAGCTTTTTCTGAAGAGCTGAGGTTTGAGACTTGCTTAGGAAACTGGCATAGGTGGTGATAGACCCATACCGACTGCAAATAATCAAGGTGAAGATATTTTTGTGTAACAGATTGCCCCCTAAAGTGCGAAGTCTGTAGTATATGAGGTTTTTTTCATTTATCATATATGAAGAGTGAAGTGCTTTATCATTTCGAGGATCATCTTGCGGAGAGCCCGGTTGGAACCTGTAAAAACATTCAATGCAAAATATATATATATATGAGATCATATCATCGCTGAGGTAGGCATTCCCATACTCAGATAAAAACTGACTAAGAGACTGAAAACTTGACTAGAAGACTAACTGACTAGGAGACTAACTATTGCTCTGATATAGGAATGATCTCATAACACATCATAAGTACAGACACATGTGGACACAGTATGGACACAGCCATATGTTTATGAATAGTCCATAATATAATGAATACAAAATTCCTCGCAACCTGGATGGTGGAAAACTAGATCCAGGGTCTTCATTTCTATGTCCTGAATAGTACGATTCTAATCATGCGATTGAATGTGTCGAAGTCGAACATGGTAGAAACCGCTTGATTACCAGTCAATGATGTAAACTGTTAACAAGCGTGAGAGAAACCACCAATAATGACAATGGCTCTCAAAGTACTCACCACAATCCATGAAATGTGATAAGATGTGTTGATGTCGAACATGTCATGGAATCCTTTGATCGAAAGTCAATGATGTAAACTGTCGTCAAAGGCGAGAAACCTGCCATTGAGGCATGCAGATCTCAAGGTACTGACGATTCCTAGATCATCTTTCTAGATAATGAATTGAAGTCGATAGAAAGCGATCCGTCGTAGGCAAGCCCACAACACGAAATCATAGATCAAGTTGAAGAAATTTAGTTGCAAGGACTGACTCAGGGATGGTCAAGATGGATGACAGACATTTTGCAGATGAATGGCTTATTTGCACTGAGCTCTTGAACACATAACGACACGACAGATGGTTTGGTGATGATTGACCCAAAGTTAATACCTAGAAATCGGCTGAAGACTTTCAATATGGTTTGATCAACTGTTAGGTAAAGGATTTCCCAACCTAGGTGAATGAAAGTGTCATGTTCAAGAGTGGTTATAAAGTATGACAAACAGACTCACTTTTCTCTCTTTTCCCCCACCATTTCTGGCAAGTACCTCTTTATTTTTTACAAGCTTGAGGAGGATAACATATGCTTGATTATAAGCTCACCCTTCGGGTGAGTCCAACTTAGTTTAAATTCGAACCCTAAGAAGGAGTGGTCCGTTCCTGTTTGTAATAGAACAGTTCCTTTACTGTCGAAATTTAACGAGTCCAGTATAGGAGAAACTCGACGTTTTTCATTTTTAGAGAGTCTGAAAAAAATTAAGACTCCAGGGTTTGACTTTTTCGTAAATTTGTGTCTCCCAAGCCTGAAAAAGTATAAAATAATACTTGAGAGAACCTCTTGATCTTTTACGACCAAGGAGTACTTTTCGTTATTAGTGTCTTCGATTCAAAAAAGTAAAAAAGCAACCAAGGACAGGTCGTTTTATAACCAATATCGAATTTGAAACGAAAAAAATCCGGTGATATTTTTATGTTTTTACGGTCGAAAGAGAGCTGTAAATCGACCGTCTTTTAATTCCGTTTTAACGAGTTTGAAAGAAAAACTCGGAAATCTTTTCATGTTTTAGGAGTCAGAAAAGGGCTTAAAGGTGACTCTGGTTGAAAATGATATATTTCGCCTGAATAATCCTGTTATCTTGCACAGAAACACAAACATTACTCATACCTGCTTGAAACAGATAAAAATGTCGCAATAATAACTTTTTAAAGTGAAACATAGACAAATTTGTAATTTATTTACTCAAAAAACTTATAAAAAGGGGTTTTTACCATTCATTTTTACCATTTGTGATTTGGGTGAGGAAATAGTGCTTTTGCTCTGAAAACTTCCCGAGAGGATTGCGGAAAATCCAACCGTCGGAATCGGACGCCATCTTCACCAGGTAATCCACATCATCCTTCTCTTGTTTTTTAACTGTTTAATTTTTCAATTTAGTCTTTTATTTCGTTTTTTAGGAGGGTTTTTAGGCAAAAAACCCGCGCTCGGGGTACGCCGGCTCACCACTGCGAACCTGCGGACCCCGACTTTTTCTCTATTGGAAAAAAGCTCGGGGTCTGCACCTTCCATGTGGACAAAGTGCGGTCCCATGCACTATGTCCAACATGAAGGGTGCGGGCCCCGCCGCGAGGGTTTTTAACCCAAAAATTCTCAAAAATGGACCAAAGAAAAATTATTCTAGCTTTCTAAATAATCTTTTTGCTTGATGTAGGTAGTACACCATGCTAGATTGGCGCGAATGAGAGCACGAGGACGTGGATGCAACCGCATGGAATCATCAACCTTCACTCGATGCTTTGAGGGTGTGCGAATTATACAAATATTGGGCCATTGCTGGCATGAGGGCTCAGGTGGATTTCTTGCAGTGGATGGTTGACAAATGGAGCGTCCAGGACCAGTGTTTCTTCATTGGCGGCCACCAGCTCGAGATCGAGCCGGCAGATATATACTTTTTGACTGGTTTGCCTAAGAGAGACGTTGAATTGACTCTGTTCGGGACTAGGGCAGGTGGCCAGTCTGTCGATAGTCTCCGGTTAGAGTACTGCAACAGCCAGACTAGAGACAAAGAGATAGACATAAAGACCATATCCCGTCCTGAGCTCATGGTGATTGCATTCACTGTTACTAGACTTTGCGGGGCTACCGCATTACATGTTACCACCGGATCCCAGATGTGTATGGCAGTTGATTGCTTTCAGGGCACCATATTCAACTGGTGCGATGTTGTGTTGGCCAATGTGAAGGGCCAATTGACCAGGGCCAAGAACGAACGACTAAAGACTTTTGGTTATGGATCTTTAGTCATGAGCTTTGGCTTGGAGAGGATTCCTATGCTTATCCTGCAACACCTTACAGTTGGAGTTGGGCTTCCCCGAGAGCCCAAACTGATGCGATGGGTCGCAGTCATGGCCCGTCATCCTGATGAGGGGACTGAGGTCATCCAGTTCAAACCTGATTTTTCCCAATGGTTGGAGCACCAGGTTTTCTCTATCCAGGACTTTCCTTATGCTGGGATTGACTTTCGTGGAGACCCAGACATGGCTCTTCCTCCAGGGGAGCAGTGGGACGACTCAGGTAATCATTTTCAACACTTTCCTAACGTTAATTTTTATTATTTTTGTATCGTCTCAAAACTGATAGTAATAATTTTTTAAAATGCAGATGTGGGTCCACAGTGACCAGCCGCTCTCCGGCCTTTCGAGAGAAAGCAACCAATTGCACTAGCTCCAGCCCCATAGGACGAATCAGCAGAGACCTTGGCCGAGTTGGAGAGTCACCTAGAGCGCTTGACAGGGGACATTCCCGAGACTAGCATAGACGACATCCCTCGTCGACTTCAGCGCTATGTG